>VURO01020961.1:0-17788 GCA_015108175.1 Pelvicachromis taeniatus
CACATATATACACACACACATATATATATATATATATATATATATATATATATATATATATATATATATATATATATATATATATATATATATATATGTGTGTGTGTGTGTGTGTATATATATGTATGTATATGTATATATATATGTATATGTATATATATATATGTGTATATATATATATATGTATATATCTATCTATCTATCTATCTATCTATCTATCTATCTATCTAACACATGAATACCTCGTCTTCCTACACCACCTCTTATTGGACACACTTTACTGTTGATCAGCACCCACCTGAGGCTCCAGTGATGTCCATGGCTTTGAGGTTTCTGGCTTTGATAATTGTGATGGTGAGCCTGCCAGCCGTTGGGAGATAACACAGTGAGAACATCAGCTCTCCAAGGTCCACATTGTCCTACAAACAAATATATTGTGTTTCTATATTAGCGCTGCACATCATCAAACTTTCAATACGTTTATAGATTCAATACTACAGTCACAGATGGCACACATGGGAATGTGTATATTGGCAGTTAAGATGTGAAAATAAGATCAGATGGTTGAGCGATAAAAATATAGTATAAGGGTAATGAAAAGCATAACTGCTGTTAGAACAAATATGAAAGAATAAGACACAAACAAAAACTAAGAGACATCTATTTCAGGAAATCGATCACAGGTTTATAATGAAGAGCACAGTTAAAGCAGATCCAACATATTATACCGGAAAACTTCACATCGTGCCTGAAACACGAAAGCCTTTCAGATTCACGTCTGGATGATTCATCATTAATCACTAATCACCGCTCGCATTGCTGTATCACAGGGCGCACGTGCGCACTGATTGTTGCATTTCTTAATCAGTCTGTGCTAAAATGTGTGGCATCTACATTCAGGTTTTAACTACTACGAAGATTATAAGAGCTTCACTGCTTCTGCTGCTTATTCACATCCATGCATATGCCAGGCTCTTTTCCCAATTAACACATCTGAAAATAACGCGTGATGGCGTGATAGTGAGCAGTGCGTTTACGAGGCACACGCACTGACAAGATTTATCACAGGGAAACTCTGATTTCTATTTTTATGCCTTCCCTCGTCTATCTGGCTGGTATTTAGCTTCACGTTAGGAAACCTTAGAAATTAAGTGATATATTTACAAAAATAACAACTAAAAATACAAGTTTCAACGGATATGGTAGCAAAGCAGGTTAAGAATGATTAATGCAGAGGATGCTGGCGATGGTGTATTTTATATTCGTCAGGAGAAACCAGCCTGTTAAAGATGTAGCAGAAACAGTGGAACACCATTGTTGCACTTGGAAATCCGTTAGCGCTCCATCGCATGCCGTTCAAGATGATTTGGCGTATGAATGTGAGGGCAGCAGAAATGCCCAGTAAGAAGCTACTGCTCAGAGTCTTCAGCTCAAAATCACTGAAAATCAAATTGAACAAAACGAGTTAATTCATCATAGATGGCAGCATATGCACGCCTGCGAGCACGCTGACGCACACGCGCTCGCACACATGCGTCGTCCAGGACCTGTGACATTCTCAGTGGGCGATGAGTTGATTCATCACACGTGTTGCTGAGGCAAAATCTACCTCCAACACCGCATGATTGGTGCAGCTGTGAGCCTCGGGCATCAATGATATGCAGCTTATGCAGCCTTCGAGGTGTAACACGCACAAACTGGGACACAAGCACGGGAATGCACACTCTGACGCTCACATAAAGGTAAGTGTGTGTGGAAAAGGTGGATCAACTAGCCCTTCAGCTCACTACAGGATAATGTGATTTCCGTCTCCCATTACACACATACACACACACACGAAAGTTTTCAGACTATAAGATGTCGGTCACTACTCTTATGAGCACTCAAATCAAGCCTGCGGTCAGGATTATGGTCACTTGCGCTCGGCCAATGAAATTAGAGTGGTGCTCTAAAGCGCTCCAATAAAGCAGAGAGAGCATATGGACGGTCCATCTTCTCCAATTATAACACTAACACCTGCGCTCCCTCAGGAGCAGCCAGGCTTTATCTACGAGCCTCTCTATAGCTGTGTCTTTCATAATCTCACAGTCTAACGTGATCACTCTCCTCTCGTTCTCATCACTCGGCATCGTCCTTCCACTTGTAGCCTGTCCTTAAATGTTTAACATTGTGTGTGATACGATGAAACAGACCAGTGTGTTTGGTATTTCTTAGACATAGTTACATTATGTTGAAGTAATTCACAAATATTATAGCAAACGTTAAAGAATAATTTTGTGCTGTGACAGTAAGTCTCCCTGTCAGCAGGCTCATCGCGTCGTGGTTGTTGCTACAGTAGACCGTACCGTTCGGCTGCCTGAGCATCACAGATATACTGAACACCTGTACGCCGAGGCAAAAGAGTTAGTCATTCCATTAGACAAGAAACTTATTGCTGTTTAACTTTATTAAGTAGACCTGTTGTTAAATTATTCAACTAAAAGAAACTGGGTGCCCAGAAAATGCTCTCTTAATACTGAGGGTCTGTAAAGTTCCCACTGCTCAGCCATATGCGTATTTAAATAATTTTATAAATGTGAACTGACTTAAGATTTTTTTTTTTTTTACTCAACTTTATACAGCCTACCCATTTTACACGCTTTATTGACATAATTGTATTTTGTACTTCTATAAACTGAATCTGACTGCAAGCAGCTGCAAGTTTTACTCAGAAATTTTCCTTCCATTTGTGGATTGAGAGTTTTTTGTTCATCACAAATGCCACTTATACTGTGGTTATGCTGACATTATATATACAGTATATATACCGTATATCTGCTAGTAGTGGCCTGTCTCCTATTGACGCCATGTCACGGCTAATAGACGCCGGTCTCCAATAGTAGCCGGTCTCCTTTAAGCACCGGTCATTTTGCCCTTTTGTCTCCACTGATAATTTCGTTAAATCCTGAAATGTTCATCCGCTGTTGTTGCCTACATTTTGTGGCCATAAATACGGTACCATACCGCATTTCACTGCCAAATAAACTCTGTTTACCCGTCACCATTCTGTCTGAGAAGAGAATAAGAGCCGGTCTCCAACAACCGCCGGTCTCTTTTAAACGCTGGGCTGTCTGACTAATTTTTTGAATAAACTCCGGGGCTACTATTGGAAGATATATGGTATATACTACTCTCAAGTGTAGTAATGGGCCAGGTCCTCTCACCGGCCTGCCCTGTGCGTAGTGGGGTGCTGGGCCCCTCAGCTCTTTTGTCTCCTTCTGTCTTCCCCAGCCTGAAATCACTAGTTTCTCTCTGCCACACTTACCTGCTGAACTCCAGCCAGTCCCCTTCTGTTTGGAGGAAGATTTGCTTTGCTCACTTGCCTGCCTGCTCTCCTTTGCTTATTCATTTCCTTCTCTTTCCCTCTGGACTGCATTGGCTGCCTGTACTCCCCTGGAGTCAGCTGCTCAAGAACTCAAATACTCACATGCCACGAACTGTTAAGATATTTCATACGCTCCGCTAACTCCTGTTTCCCTCTTTGACAGGATACTTTGACCCATTCCTATTGAGCAGCACTTACCCGATTTGGTTACTTTTATTAATTATTTGGTATTGTTGCTGTAATAAAGATTTGTAAACTGACCTAATTTTGAGTCTTCTTTCCGATTCTTTATGACAGAATGATTTGGCTCTGCGTGCAGCTGTGTCCCATATCGGGGTGTTGCCTGGACAACATGAGCAGATTCAGAATAGTTAGCTGAGCGGCTGCAAGTAGCCCATCAAATGGCTCAAATGAACAAAATGAAATGGCTAAATAAATGACGTGAATAGTGCCATTCAAATCATAAGCTAACACAGCCTTGCTCCACTGAAGCCACAGGCATGCCTCAGATGGTTGAAGCTGAACCCCTGGTCTTGCCCCCCACCTACTCCATCTCCTGAGTCCTTTGGAGGTCATTTGCTCACCAGTGGGCAGAATCTTACCTAATCGTTAACCCTGTTAAGTCCTTAATTTATGAATGATTTGTGGAGGAATTCAGGAAGGTTTTCGACCATCCTTTTCATGAGGAAGAGGCAGCAAGGGGGCTTTAAAATTGATGTCAAGGAAGAAATGGTGTGCAGCGATTTCTGTTGAGTTTTGGTGGCTGAAACGAGGTCCATGTTCTAGCATGGTTAAAATATCGGTTAACTCAGGTATGAGTTACCTTCTGAAGGTGATCCTGCCACTTTGGATTATTTAATCTCATTAACCATAAAAGTTAACTATCACCTACCGAAGCAAGCTCGGGAGAGAAACCTTAAATCCCAGTTATCCTCTGTCTGTGGTTGCTCCCACCCGATCATCTCTAACTTCCACTTCTTGTGTCAGTTCTATGAGCTCTCTAAATGATTATTCTGAGGAGTCAGTGCAGCTCACCTGTGCTAAACTAACTTTGCCAGAATTGCACATAAGGATCAAGGCTAAAGTCTGCATCTTTTGTGGACAACCCGGCCATTTCATTAGCCCCAGGAGGCCAAAAGAAAATGCCTCCCAGGAGAAGTGGGGATATCAGTGGAAAGCGCCCAATTTAAAACTGTTTCTAAAATGTTGTCGCCGGCATCCCTCTGTTTTATCAAGGATTCAGTGACTCTCCAAGCCTTAATTGACTCTGGAGCTAAACAAAGCTTGTTAGACAGTCAATTTATTCAGGAACTTGGAATACCGCAAAGCTATTAACCACTCTTCTCTGGTCATTTGCGCTCCCTGCCAGTTCCTTGTCACTCTCTGTCACACATAGCTCTGGATCTTGTTACTGGTCTGCCCTCATCTGAAGGTAACTGTATAATGCTCACCCTTGTCAATGGATTTTCTAAAGCTGCTCCTTTTATAGCATTACCCAAGCCCCGTCTGACCACAGAGACTGCTCAACTACTTGTCCAGCATGTGTTCTCCCATTTCAGTTGATTCAGTATCAGATAGGGGCCTTCAATTAATCTCTTAAGTAGGGGAAAGGTGTTGTGGGGCATTCAGACATAGTGTTAGCTTGTCCAACCAAGCAGCCAAACTAAGAGACCAAATCAGGAGTTAGATGATGGATTACGTTGTCTTGTTTCTTCAAATCCTGCATCCTGTATTAACTATCTTGCTTGTATTAAATATGCTTGTAGCACTTCAACCACTGTGGTTACTGGAAGATCTCCTATCAAGACCTTTTAAGAGTAACAACCGCCTTTGTTTCCTGCTCATCAGTCATGGTCCCTTTGAGCTAAGAGATTGGCCACTCCTCAATTTATGTACTTTTATGTACTTGTGTGTACTCGAGTTCTCACGGATTGGTTATACGTCATCAGTCGGAGACCAAGTCCTGTTCCAATTCAAAGTACGCATCAAGCCAAGAACGTGAAAAATTCCCGGATGTGTTCTCACTCTGCCCGTTTTATCGAGCACGCATCGGTGGTGACTTGTGTGAACTTGGTACAGCTAAAGATCCCAGAACGCATTTGATCCAAAACTCAGTTGCTGCAATGGCGGAGAAGCGTGGCTAAAAAAAAAAAAAAATATGTCTCTTTCTGGGTCACAAAATAAACTTTTAAGATATTTTCAGGTAAGAATGTAGCTGTGTAAACTTGAAATATCTGCTCGATTTATCAAGACATCACATATTCGCAAAAGTGCTCCGACGTTTTCAGAGACGCCTGTTACCCACCAGCTCCATAGCTGACCGGGAGGTCGGCTCACTCTAGCCCGGCGAGAACAGCGCACCCCCCACACATCGTTTTCCATCTTCTCTTAGATAACTTCTAAATCGTAATGTTTGGTTTATTTCAGGGTTTGATTTGTTCCCGAGTAAATCGGTTTTGCTCAGATTAAAGTTAAGCTTCAATTTCCAATTGTACAAATCCGTACTTGTTTTCCTTTTAGCCCTCTTCTCTCCTATAATCTCAGGTAGAGATGTGGGCTGGGCTGTCTTGCTGCCTGAGTCTGTTAGTCCTACCTTCCATTAGGCCTTTAGATGTTTCTTGTTTCTGGAATAAAGATTGTAAACTGCCACAATCTGATTATGACAAATTCTCTGTGTACTGTATGCACTGCAGTGCTATTTGTGATTACAATCATATTTTCAAGATTTTTTCTTTTCTTTTTCCCCCCTTTTCAGTTTGAGTAGTAAAAGAAACAAATACCACAATGCCCAAAAAGTTAGCATCAGAGCATTCGACTTCTTTAAACACTGGAGATGCCGTTACATGAGAGCCAGTCAGCAGTACAATATATCTGCCTGGATGAACATGGTGGAAATAAATAAATCACTGACTAGGCCCAACTTCAGCTGTATAGATAAATACACCCTGGCAGAATCAGGTTAGGTTAAAGGATCTTTCAAAACTTCCAGTAGAGTAAGACTAGTAAGACAGATAGCTATTTTTTTTTTTTATCTGTAAAGAAGCAAACTTAATGCATTGCAACTTACAAAGGAAAAGATGCTCTGTCACATGGGCCCCAGTAGGGATGCATCCATAGATCTGAACATTTCTTTCTCTGGCACACTTTCCATGCATATAATGTATGCTTACTCTAGTCAGTCTAGGATTAACAGATTGATTTGCTCATTACTAAATGTTTAGCTTTCTCTCATAAATTTAGCTTCTTCAGACTGCTATTGTGTATATATACACACTGAATGGGATATTATTTGTTTCCTATGACCTTCATTGTTGTCTGAACAGGACAAGCAACCCTAGATTTTACCTGCATGGACAGGGTTTGACCATTAAACCAGGTGAGGTTGTCCAAGACTGGTTTATAGAATAGATGCATACGCTTCAGGTCAATCACATACACTCTAGTAGTTGTTTGCTTTGTATAACAAACTATTGAACAGCTTGGGCGGCATTTCATACTCCATCCATCCATCCAATCTCAGCTGCTTTAGACTCTTATTGTCTAAATATAAATACACTGTGTATGTACATACATGTGTATTTTACATAAAAAATTAAGAATAGTAAAAATCTTATAATGAATCAGGAAAAATGCCATTATTATAGATAAAGGACCTTGTTGTAAAAGGTACAATTTATCATTGTAGGGCATTGGGAAGCTCCTTTACTGAATTAACAACACACACGCACACACACACACACACACACACACACACACACACACACACACACACACACACACACACACACACACACTTTGAATGTACATGCTGACCCCATTCATCATTGTCCTAATTACAGGCCAAGCAGATTGCAGTCAATAGTATTGACCGGCCCTGCAGACGCTGCAAGTTACAGTGGCTCTGAGCTCTTTATTGTCCTTGCTGGCCCCAAAAAATCTTTTGCTAAGAAGAAAGAGGACAGAGACATCTATGTGGCAAAAAGTCATCTGCTGGAAAGCAAATCGAATAAGCACTTATTCAGTTCACGACTGTGGTGGGAGCTGAAGTATGGCGGACCGTGGGCTGGTTGTCGGTCCATCACAAGGCTAATACTGAAAGACAGACATTTTAGTCTCACATATAAAGCCAATTTAAAATCAGTAATTATCAGGTAATTCAAGGAAGCTGCATAGCTAAAGGGAGAAAACACAAACACCATATAGAAAGGGCTTGTCAAGGTTTTGAGTCCCCAACCCAGAATTTTGAGTTTTCTTGGACTTTAAATTCTTCTTTTATTATTTGGCGTTCTGTTTTGTTCTTAGTCATTTATTGTTTATATCTGATTTATATCTGAGTTTATATCTTAGGCCTTTGTTCCAGTTTATGTTTCCATTAGTAGAGTTTGGCTGGACAACATGAATTCTCCAAATTTGATGTAACTAAAAAAAATGTATTTAAATGTAAAAGTAATAGTGTAGTTAAAGCCCTAAACATTAACACAAGCTGAGTTAATGCTATTTACAAAATCATTCTTTGCCCATGTCTTTTTAAAATCATATTTGATCATATTTACTCTGTTTTGTTCTTTGTAGATCATTTCAGTTAGTGAAGAATAACTTTTCGTCCAGTTCAGTTCAATTCAATTTTATTTATATAGCGCCAAATGAAAGAAACAAAACTCAAGGCGTTTAATACTGTAAGGCAAATAATATGGAGAAAACCCCGACGATCATATGACCCCCTATGAGCAAGCACTTGGCAACAGTGGGAAGGAAAAACTTCCTTTTAACAGGAAGAAACCTCCCGGCAGAATCAGGGAGGGGCGGGGCCATCTGAGTTTGGGGTGAAGGTAGAGAGAGAGGACGCTGTGGAAGAGAGCCAGAGATAAATAATAACTTATGACTAAATGCAGAGTGGTGTGTAAACACATAGAAAAACGAGGTGAGTGATGACGAAACTCCCAAAATAACAGAAGCAGCTCAGTCACTAAGCTTTTCTAGTAGAATTGATCAAAGTGAAAGGTATGTGTCTTGATATGTAATCAGACCTTTTGCTAATTCATCGTCACTAAAATCCCTGTATGTATAATATCTTTTTTGTTAATATGACTGAAGTTTTAGGAGTCCTTTGCAGTGTTACTGAAAAATCAAAGACAAAGTGAAGCTGCATCCCTTCCTGTGCCAGCAAAGCATTCCACAGTAGGATTTCAATAACTGCTCCAGTAATTAATCACATTAACAGCAACAACAACAACATAACAGGTGTAATAACGCTGACTCAGATTCACATAAAATCTTTCTATTACCTGCTTGAGGCTATGAAAACTCTAAAAATATGTCATTTTAATTAAAAATCAACATACTAAAGAAACAGGTCCAAACACTTGAGAATTTGCATTCATGACTAACGTTATATGTAACCAACAAGATGGCTCTGATGCCTACAAGCATGTAACTCAGAAATATGTATGCATTGCAGTCCAGTGAAATATGGCCTGAGGGGTTCATTCACTGCCAAGAGCCATGATTAATGCACAGACACTGCGAGAGGACCAGCACGGGGTCCCAATCTGTAACCTCGAGGGAGGTAACCTAGTTCTGCTGGGCATAGTGAAAGAGGGAATAGAAACTTCATACTTTTCTTTAGACCTCCCTCTATGAGGAGTCCCTCCCTCCCGACTATGATTCTCGGTAAAAACAAGAGAAAACAACCATTATCTATTTATTGTGTGTATACATATAAAACATGGGATTGTTTGAATACATTTCTGGGGTTTGACTGCTTTCTGGAAACAGAGAAGCACAGCTGTAACGCGCACATGTGTAACCTCCTTTATGGACGCCTAATCTGAAGGCTAGAGGGGCTCAAGTTACAGTTTGGATTTATGTTACTTGCTCTACAATACACAACACACTTCCAATCCCATAATCGGTCAAGCAGTCAACATCATGATTTTCTACAGAAAACAGGACAAAATTGTTGTGAATGCAGCAAAATTAAAATAAAAGATCTCCCGAGCAACTTTACAAAAAAATCTTTTTTAATCCTATGAAATTTAACCAGTTGAAGGTCAGATTTGGTTATATTAAGATATATGGATAACAAGTGAGAACAATCCATTTTCATTATTCCACTCTTTTGCTACATCTACAAAATGACCAGCATGCAGCTCAGCATGATCTCACTCTGTTGCTGTTCTCGTGACATTAACAAAATAGAAAATGCAGTTTCCACTGTTAATCGATAGAATAGTGTTTAACTACGATTCCCCAGTGAAATGATGTTCAGTGTTTACCCCAGCAAGAATGAGATAGTTTTACCCTCTCTGTTCACCCACTTATATATCACTGTGATGAGAGTGGCTCGAAAGTCGAGTCACTGAACACAATATAAATTATGCGATGGAGACTTTTGTGTTTAAATGTATCCATTTACTAACTGATTTCATTAATTTTCTAGAGGCTGACATGTCCATTGTTTTATGTGTGTTGGGTATGTCCTTTCTCATATTACCAGGCCTCTTGCTTTTAGCTCTAGTCTTGACTTGATGTGACACGGGTTGGAAATATACTCCAGTGATAACCAAACTCAACCCAATAACAACCGCATACAGCGTCGCCAATGCCGAACAATCCATCTGCCAAAGATGGTCTTCTTGCTCATAAAGCCCATTCACCAATTCAAGAAGTAGAAAGTGACTTCTAATTCAGCCTTCCAGCTTGGACTACAGGTGATTCAGTCACATAGAACCTGTATTAACAGGGCTATTTCATTGTAACTAAAGTATGATTGAGTTTGATGTCTTGAACTATACTGTATATCCTCTTGCTTGAAATGAAAATATCCCAGAGTTGCTACAGGTAAACTACGCAGAGTTGGAGATGTCTGTTAGTGTCCATTTTTGTCTGTGGTGTAGAAAGTGGACGCCTTATGACTTGGACATACAAGACAGGACAGCTATACATCACATATTGAAAGTCTCAAAGGAGGGTCTAACCCATTTAGACTGACCTTATTTAGCTGGCAATGCTGTCGAGTCTGCGCAGTGTTGAAACAATATTTGTGAACCAGCGAGATTAGTGTGTGTGTTTACGAGGTGGGAGTGTTGTCCCACTGCGTCTTCGCATCACTGTAGTTAACGAGGCACAAACAGGTCAGGACTGGTTTAACGGCGGCCCAGCTAACGATCCTTTTCTCGCTTTGAACTTAATTAGTTGATGAGGAGCAGCTGCGTTGCCCTTATAGGTTTCAAAGCCTCAAAATTAAGCTGAGTGGCGGTCACACTCCAGCCACTTGGGAACACATGTTCACACGCACTGTATCTGTCAGATGAAAGACGTGCAAACGTATGGGCCTCTTTCATAAACAGAATCACGGATAAATGCAGGTACACCAGTCTAATATACGCTACCATCTTCAGCCATGTAGACACTCTTAATTAATCATTTGCATGTAAAAATGCTGCTTGCACCAGTTATTAGACAAGGGAATAGAAACAACAAAGAAAAATCTCAATTGCTGAGAAATGTAACTCACACTATCAGCGCCTCAGTTTCAGAGCAAAGGGCTGTGGCAAGAGGTAAAGGAGAAAATAAAGGGTTTGACTACAAATGCATCAGCAAGGTACCTCGACAACACCGAAGCAGTTGTCCCTATGCAAGACGGTGATGTTGGAGTGAGATCATTTTAAGTGCACAGTAGCCCTTTCTTGAAAGGAAAACCATAGTAATTGTTTAATTTACATTAATATCAAAGCACTTCATTACAGAAAAGTTATAGTAAACAAAGTTTACGATTAGTCAATAAGAGGGGTTTGAAGCATTTCTGCACAAGCGTCACTTTTGTTACATGCCAAGAGATGTTTCTTTGCTTTTCTGTTGCTTTTATCGTTCAGATGTCAAGCCTCAAGCCGATTGGCCAATTCAAAGTTGATTGGCATGGACATATTGGCTGGTCTGGGCAGAGTAGGCCAATCATGCTCCAGGTATCAGTATAAAAGAGCAGCTCCCTGGCCAGCTGGGGGGAAGGGGGGGCTTCTGATTTAGGAGAAATGTATGGTTTAAGGTTGTTCTGGATGTAAAAACAGAATATGTTGGTGGGAGGCCTGGGGTACCCTGTACACTGGCAGTAGAGTTGTAATTGTTACAAACACTAGGTTATGCGGTCGATGCCACATTTGTAAGTTTTTCACTGACCTTTTTTGTCGAGCGGTTAGACAGGCCTTTTTGTTTAACAGGCCTTTTTGTTTTGCATCTTGTTTTGTTCAGGGAAACTGGCAACCTCTTTTTGTTTTATTACTTTCTTTGATTTGGCTCAACCGCCTGGTCCTCCTCCCCCACCTTTTCACTTTTGCTAAGGTTGACTGCAAAGGCATGGTAAATTAGCAATAAAAACCTGCCTGACTGTTAACTCTGCCGTTGTCCTCCTCCCTCATTGGTTTTTGGTTGTCTGGTGTTGCTGTCTCTTCCCATGGTGGGGGGGACGTACCACTTTTCACACCCAGACGCTACATCCATCGTTTACATGCCTGAGTGCATGTATTCAACAAGGGCGCACACTTACCACTCCTCTTGTATGGTAACTCTCTGAGGCGTTGTTAACTGAGCTAAATGCAAACATCATCATGCAAGCAAGCTTACAACGACAACTGATTATGTTTTGCAGGTGTATAGCATCCCCACCATGTTGGTTCAGTGTTTTACTGTGCGAAACACAAATTATTGCTGTATGACTAATGGATTTGTCATTACTTTTGCAGTACAAAGACAAAGCACAGAAAACATCGACTACATCCATAATCAAGAGCCTTGGCCTATTTTTTTTTTTCTGTAAATTGTTTATAGGCTCAAAATGAAATTAATTATTCCATCTTTGTCCTTGACTCACTTGTCTGCCTGACTTGAGCATCTGTTTGTTCAAATGGCCTAATTACAGCAGCGCGAATAAGACGAATATGAACATAAAGCTTAATAGCAGCTTTAAATGAAACGCACAATTTCTCATTTGGAGTTTTTGCTTTGGTAAATCTATTTGCATATCTTGCCAGCCTACAAATCCGATTATTTACTAGTTTGTTTTGAGGAATAAATGCTATGACTTCTGTTCAGTGATTAGTGTAAGGCTTAACTTCTAAACTTCTGTACACAATCAAGCAATTCTTGGATATGATGGAAAAAAAGTGTTCCACGCTTTAGAAATGACTAAATATATGCAGAACGATCTTTTAATACTAGTCCGCCCATTACGATTCCATAAACAGATTAAATTTGCTCATAATCAGCGTAAACTGTGATCTGACACGATTTGCCCATAAACAACAACAATAATGTCTATCCCATACTGTAATTCTTGTTCAACAAGGAGGAAAGCCATACCAAATTCCCTGGTAGGAGGATCTAACTTCCTAACTGAGTTACTCTGTGTACCAATGCTGTAGATTTATTATAGTGAATAATGTAATATAGACAGTGTTGCTGTATCTCTGTCAAACCAGCCCTAATCTTATGTGTAGATCTGGGTCACTACCCCCAAGTGTTTCCTACTGCTTTCATTAAACATTAACTGTGTCTAAGTATATTTTTATGTCTTTGCCTCTTGAAACCGCAGATGAGTTCCACTTGGAGGGGAAATGAGATACAAGTCCAATGATTTATCTCCTTCCCTCTGCTGTTATAACAGGGTTTTACAGTAGTTCTTGCTCTTTTGGATTGTTTGAGCAGATTTGTTACAGACTGAAAAAAGGACATGGGATTTTGGGAACTACAGATGGTGTCGGTCTCGCCATCAAGTATCATGGTACTGACAATAAATAATAAAACGTTCAGGTAATAAATGTGGTCTTAATATAACAAAGAGAAGAGAAAGATTGATAGTCAAAGAATGTAAAGAAGCTAGTTCTCACCGAGGTTACATATTGTATGTTCCGGCACAGTTTTGTCTCCCGGGGAAAGTCGGAAAGATCCAAGAAGTTGTCCACCACCACTTGGCCGATCAAATCATGGCGAGAGAACCTGTCAAAGTCGTAAATACTGAAGTGTAGCTTACGATTCGACAGGTCTGCGTATGCCACTGGAAAGAGGAACACTTCATCAAACACCGGGTTGAGTGTCTTGCGGTGCACCTTGGTCTGGTGCTTGGTTTTGCGGTCAGGCAGCAGGTAGATTTTGACGTAAGGATCAGAGGTCCCTGAGAAGTCCTTGGCAGGAAGGTCCTGGGCCTTGTGGATCTTCACGATCAGCTGCTCCAGGTCAAAGTCAAACTTAAGGATAAAGTGAAGGCGCCCACAGTTAGAGGTTCTATGGCCATCTTCTGCATCTATCGAGCGCTGCTTGTAAAGTTCTGGTTTGATCCGACCCAAACCAGACAAAGACTCCTGGCGCTGGAACTGAGCAGGGTTGAAGTCAGGATTGGATAAGTTCATTTGACGACGGAAGGAGTTGTGCCTGTAACAAAGTGGTGTAATTGGAAAGTATATAAGGCAATTCAAATTATTCCGCAAATATATTCTTAAATCTTTGTTTCTACTGTGTTCTCTAGCAGCTGAGACCTGTACTACAAAGTAGGATTTAGGGCTTAACAGGCTAACTTAAGGTTTAACCCTGGGGTGTTGCAATGCTACAACGGTGGTCCACATTTTTCTTGATAGCTTTCTGGAGGGAGTTATATTTGAGATATGAGAGCAATATGTAAAAATCTAAATATTGTCACCATTCCTCAAGGATTCCAAAGATATAGCGTCACTGACGTTCTGACAAGCTATATACAGTCTGTCATTCCCAGATACACATCAATAACTATTAAGAGCACCTTTATTTCTATGCTGATGATGTTATAGCGTATTTACACCTGATGTGAAGTTTCACCTGGCATTAGTTGGGCGAATGACGTTGCATTGGAACTTAACATTTGGTGTGAAAGAACCAATAGGGTAAGTGACAAAGTTAAGAAAGTTAAGAAAATGATATCCTGGATATGCTTTGTAGTACAGATCCCTGATGTATACTGTCACTTTCCTACTTAAAAATCTCTGAACTGTGTGTGTCATCTGCATTTAACATGTCAGCAACACTAAATACCGGACAGCCATTTTAAGAACTACTTACCGTACAGAAGAGGTCGGTTCAGTAATCTGTCTCTGAACCCTGTCCCTGGCCAGAGTGTGAGCATAGTTTTTCTCCACCTTAGTTTGCGTCTCCAGTGGGATGTCAGGTGACGTGTGGCTTATCTTCAAGGCTGACTCCGGGACAGGCACACCCGAAGGGGGCCCTGAGGGCTCCTTCACACAGCCATCTTCACTGTATTCCCTTTCCTCCCCGTCCACCTGCACAGCACACATCAGTGTCTGTATTACTGGATGCTCTTAAAAATATATAACTTGGGAATGTTGAGTTGGACTGTTAAATTAAATTCTGACTTGTTTGTTGACTTGGTTGTATCTTTAAACAGAAGCACCTTAAACCTGAAATGTGTCCAGCTCTTTAAATACTTACTTACAAGAAGAGTGATAAGGTTACAACAGCTTCAACAAGCCCAACAAAACACATAATAGAGTAAGCTCTCAGAGACACTGCTTCTTGTACCTGTGCACGACATGTGTGCTTATTTTTTAGCGCCAATGTTAACAAGTCTCATGCGAGTTGTTCGTCATGAAGAGATTTGATGTGACACGTTTTTCAGCAAAAGCAGACAGCACAAACCACTTTTCATAGTCTGATCTATAGTATAGTCATAGCATTACATAACTGATGCTTTTCATTACATTTTTAATATCTAGAATATATAAGAAGATAGCTGTAGCCTCAAACTTTCTTAACATTACCTTGGGTATCTGCATTCTCATGCAAAAATTCCAACATAATATAACTGGTTTTATAGTTACAGAGATAGTTGGATGGGTTTGTAAAGGGTTTTCAACCTTTCCAGCTCTTATCTGTCTATTGCCAATGTGCAGTAGTTGTACTAATCCCAGAACCTTCTAACCAGGCAGCTACCTCACCTAAATCACACTGGGTACTAGCTCAGTAATAGGTAATAGCTTGCACAACTATTGTCAAAGGCTAACTCAATGTAGAATGACAAGGCTGGCAGTTGCAGAGCTGCAGAAGCAACACTGATGGTGTAGATGACACCTGCTTGCAATCAGCAGCATTTCAGTGAGGTTATCGTCGTGTACAGATGAGTCGAGCAGGCCCTTGAGACAAATATTGCAGTATGAGGTTGTAGTACGACCTTTAAAATGGATTTTAATTCTAATTTGGCAGTGGCTATCTAACGTCGTTATTACAGTTTGACAACATAAGTACAATATCAAGTCCTGTTAGTATTAAACAGTGTTGTATAAAAGTTTTTTTTTACAATGCATGTTCTGTAAAGGCTGTATTATTTTGGCAGTAATCTTGCAGTGTAAGTACACTGGTTATATATAAAAGTGAGGCATTAAGACAAGGTGAAATACTATTTTCACGGGAGATTTTTGGAGTATCTGGTTGTCCAAGATGCACGCCATATCACTGTAACAACCCGGTTGGATTTTGGTCGAATGTGACTGTGGCTGCATGTGATATCCTCTTGTGACCCTATCTGCATCTGTACTGTGCAATTCAATACCGGCAAATTCAAAGAAAGTCAAATTTTTTAAAAAAGGATTTAACTTCACCTTTAATCTCTGCTCCTTTCTGTTTACATGGTTTTTTCCATTACAACTAAATGTTGCTCATACCAGTAATTATCCCTGCTCTAACCTCCTTACCTCAGTGAGGACAGGTTGTTGGTCTCCTCCCAAGAAGTGCGCCCCCTTGAGGACATCTGGGAGGAAACGACCACTTAGCGGCACCCAGCACAGCTTCCATGAGACAAAGAGGGAGACGCTGAAGAGAGCCAGACCACAGGTGGTCACCAGCAGCGACAACAGGCTCACTGATACATCTAGAGATGGAAGAGAAAAAGGAGGCGGAGGTGCTCGGTGAACGGTGAACGCAGCTTTGCCAGTGAAAAATGCTGGCACAGATAAACCAAGCTCCCTAGGGAGGACAGACTGTGTTTATTAAGAATGCAAAGTTAGAGGGGAAAATACAACATTTTCTCATAGTAGGCAAAAGTTTCAGAAAAAAAATATCTTTAGTGAACTATCCAAATATCTCAGCAAGGAAGACAGAGATGCATTACCATGTTAATAAGGTGCTAAGCGGTCACATGAAAATATTCTAAACAACCTTCAAAGGGAAAGAGGGAGAGTCGACCCATTTAAATAATTATTATTAATTATAATTCTTTTTCCACAGTCATATAATCTTTCCTCTTATTAGGATGTTTTAAAGACTTTGAATAGAGAGAAGGAAATGTGGAAAGATGTCACTCATTCATTTTTTAAAACAAATCTAACAACTGACACTTTCAGTGCAACACACACAATTGTGATTGGTGAGTAATGGATGGATATTTTTGGAGGTGAACAACACAACGTAGAAATACTTGCAAATAATTCACAGTCAGAAAACACATTTTTGAAAACGTGTGCGGGAATGTGTTGTGGTCAAACATCGCCTGGTCTGTTGAATGCACAGAAACATGAGAGCCGAACTGCTGATTAATTAGTGTAAATAACATAATGCTGAAAAATGAGAGTTTGTCAAGTGGAGGATACATACACGGCATACACTAATCACACACTAATAATAACAAGAGCTTGCTTCAAATAAAGCCCAGTTACCTTCTGAAGCTGTAGTGTATAAAAGAGGCTTTAAGAAAATGCAGCATACATAAAGTAGTGGGAGTGCCTCTGAGAGCCAGCCGAGGCTGCAGGAAATGTACACAGGCAAACAATTACAACTATTTACATGTCTTATATCATATTACATGACTTGTACACAGCTATGCTAACTGGTCACTTCATTAGGCACACCCAGTTAGTACCAAGTTCTGTGTTACCTTCATAACTGCCTCAATTCTTTATATCATATTTGCAGACTGTGGAGGTCATTTGATTACAGAGAAAACTGTCATGCTCAAGAAACTGGTAATTTGAGCTTTGTGACATGGTACGCTGTAGTCATACAGGAGTTTACATGGGTAGCTGAATAAACGGGCAGGCTGTGGCACTGAAATCATGCTCAGTTGGTACTAAGGGGCTTAAAGTGTGCTGGGAAAATATCAGACAAACTGACCAGACTTCTGTGTGACTAACTTCAGGGTCTCTGAATATGACCCAGAAACCAAAGAGCAGAAGGTTATACAGGGTCCACACCCAAGAGTCAGCAGCCATAACCAGGAGCATGCTTATTCAACATCCACATACATCTTTATGCCTCTTGAAATTCAGACTGAATGTCAAAGAAAAGGTTTAATATTGGAGTTGCAGAACTCTGTGATTGCACCTCGCATGCGCCTGGCTTATTATTGCAAAAAAAAAAAAAAACCCTCATTAAACAAAAACAAAAAAAAATGGG
>VURO01020963.1:11862-30050 GCA_015108175.1 Pelvicachromis taeniatus
CACACACACACACACACACACACACACACACACACACACACACACACACACACACACACACACACACACACACACACACACACACACACACACACACACACATACACGCATGCAAATTTGCTGCAGATATGGATCTTTTATAAGTATATGAATCCTACTGATGTGTCTACTCATTATAAGAGCGCCACTAATGGTCTGACTGATAATTGTATCATCCTTGTTTAATGATTAAAAAACACCTGATACGATTAGAGCCCGAGATTAAATAAACTTAAATAAACCCGTTTGTCACTGTGTTTCTCAGTGTATTCATAATTTCCCACTTTACAAACGCTTCATTATGAGGCATTCTCAAGCAGCAAACCAGGAACTGAAAAATGTGAATGGAAAACATCACAAAACACTAATCATGCAGTTTAGTGGACTATCACAGATTATCAGTTATAGGAGATAATAATGTGAGAATTAATAATATAATTTTTTTTTTGCAGTTGTATACACCTCCTTTGTCTAATCATTAGTCAGTCCTGCATCCCCTTCTTTCTAAATTGTCCAACTAACTCAGCAGATTTCAGTGGACTTTATAAAAATGGAAAATATGCTTGTAGTTTGTGACTATAGGTTACTTTTCAGAAACTAATAATACTAATATAAAAATAGTTTCAAGTAAAATATGTAATGCAATTAAAAAAATGTTTAATGATGAATACAAAAAACTCTGTTTCTTTAAATCCTGTCCAGTGGGAGAAAAAAAAAAAAACTCTTTAAATTTATTTTTACATCTACTAAAATATTCATACACAAGAGAGAAGGCAGAGTAATACGTACATATATCAAAGGTCTGTCTGAAAACCTGCATTCATCCATCCATTTTCTTCTGCTTATCCAATTCAGGGCCTTGGGGGGTTGGACCCTATCCCAGCTAACACAGGGGAAGATGCAGGGTACACCCTCGACAGAGCTATCTAGGAAGACAGACAACAATGCACACCTATGGACAGTTTAGAATCACCACTTAACCTAACCCCACTGTGGGAGGAAACTGGTGTACCTGGAGAGAGCCCATCCATGAAAACCTTACACAGAAAGGCCTCAGGCAGGTGGTGGATTCAAACACGCGACCTTCTTGCTGTGAGGCAACAGTGCTAACCACAGGGCTGTCCCTGTGTGAAAATCATTTTCTCAGGGGAATTCTGGAAAATCGGGGAAATCTGCAAATGAGTCACATAACAAAAATAAAGCACAATGTGCTAAATAAACCTTTTTGTACATTCATTTTATTTAATTGTTAAAAGACGAGGAATCAACATGAACTGGAAAGAAATCATATTTTTTAAAAAACAAGTCATTGAAAATGTTTCCAACCTTCCTCCCTGCTAGCACCTTCTCCTAATTTTCTTCTCACTCTGCTTTCTAATTTAAAAAGCAGAAATTATTTGGGGGCTGTGTGTGTGGGGAGGGGGGCATGAGGGAGGAAGAGGAGAGGTGGAAATTCCCTCTCTGGATCCAGGTCAGTTACTTCCACATGTCCATCTGTCTGTCTGACTGACTCACATTGTCATCATACAGTTGAGACATAAGTCAGGTGATACATATGGACTGTTACAAACATATGTGCATATATCCAAAGAATGTATGTAATTATGCAATATTTCCTAGAAATTCCTTGTCATGTCACTGGCAGCACATTAGTGATATTTAAGCTTTAACATGTGCATACATGTGCAGAATTATATCCGAAATTCTTCATGTCCTTTGGCTTAAGAGCGAGAGAAGGTTGTTCACTAATCAAAATGCTGCGACCCACATTCTTCATTCTATTCTATTGACACATGTACTAATAGGAAAGTACATGTGTGTGGAAAGTACTGTGAATCTGCATGGTCAGCTAGACTTAATGACAATGAGACTCCTTTAGAATCTACCCACTCTCAGTTGCACACACTGTAACTACAGTGTTGTTGTGTCTGTTTTTGTATGTGTGCAAATATGCCTTTGTCTTTGTGTCTGCGCGTATATGTGCTTCCCTGTCTGGACTGCAAGCCCTGTGTGCAGACATGCTTTGTGTTTGAAGATGTGTGCGAGCAAGGGTTTCTGTGTACAGATCAGGTTCTGGGTGTGTTTGTGCGTGTGTGTGTGTGTGTCACGTGTTTGTCTGTGGCTTTTCTGTGTGTGTGGGCTTCACTTTGCCGTAAGTAGTTGTTGCACATGATCTATGACAGCAACGTTCAACCTCGCCTCTATCTTTCTCTCTCTCAGTCTTTTTGTCCCTCCTGCTCTCTTTTATCTTTTAATTTGATTACACTTTCGCTTACCGACAATTACTGATAAAACATTCTGTCTTTATTCCAGTTTGGAGTTTTTTCGATGCTATGCTACGGTTTGGGTGCCCAACATAATGAAGACAATGAGTTAACGGGAAGAAGATGCTGGTGATCCTGATGGACAGAGTGTGTCTCTCACCGAGCACGTGAGACACAAATATCATTCCTATTTAAATACTTTAGATTATACGTGCAAATTTAAATAATTTTAGCAGAAAGAATCTCCAGCATTTCCTTAATGAGGACGGCCTTTCTGTCCTCATTATTCTTCCTAATCTGATGACCTTTTACCAATCTCTGTCATATTTAGTTTCTTCCCCATTCCCGATGCTATTATGTTTGTCTACCGGAACCACAGTTCGGGTTTGCATGCGTGCAATAAAACTCATTTGCGTTAACAAGTCTGGTTTTTAAAAATTTCAAGTGATAAATTGAAACTCCCGTCTGTGGTTAAGTTTAGGAAGATCGTGGCTTTGATTAAATGTCACAATCTTTCATGACGTGTACTAACCGTAAACCTGGTTTCAGTGCCTAAAAATAGCCATAAAAAGATCTGTGATGCTGGCGTCACCATGAAGTCAAAATTCCAGCTGCCAGATTTTTGGTTTGTTCATTGCCAAGAAATTTGGGTTTGGCAAAAATGTTTAATAATGTTTTCTCATGACATTAATATAAAACATAATCAAGTCATAATTAAGTTTACTTCAAAAGGTTGTTGATGCTGCAGTTCAGCTGAACATTTGGCGATGTCTAGGAACGTGTTGCTGTAGTGCTTAGGCCCTCTCCTGGAATTTTCTCCTTAAAGTTTATTTTCCCAAAGACAGAAAAGGGGAGAGGTTTATTTTCCAATATAGTAACCACAGGATAAAGAAAGTAATTTTTTTTCTTTCAAACGGCAAATAAGTAGCAACCTGCAAAATTTGCAGATTTGTGTAACTTTTATTTTTTTTTCGCACGATTGCAGCTCTTTGTGAGGACAAGTGCAAAAGGAGCAGTGTGTGTGTGTGTGTGTGTGTGTGTGTGTGTGTGTGTGTGTGTGTGTGTGTGTGTAAGCCTGTCTTTGCTTGTCTGTCTATCAGTCTGTCTGTATGTGTTTTTCTCCTATGTTTGTAACGGCAACTGACACCTACTCAGGGTGTGTTAATGTGTGTGTTGCACTTTGTCAGTCCCTGCTCATTTCATTTTGTTTAGCATATGTGTGTTGGTCCATAAGTGTGTGCGGAGACTGAAGATCAGGTTATTAGTTCTGAAATCCCTCTTGCTTTCGATTGTGTCTATCTCGTTGTGACTCACCGTAATGCACTTTACCTGCTTAATCACCATAGCATTAAATGTGATTAGTTTTCATTGTTGCTCTGCTTTGGTAACAGACAGTGGTTTTGATAGGGAAAGGAGAGGCAGTCAGCCAGACAGTCTGCTGTGGTGCTGAGGTCACAAAAAAATGTGATTTTTAACCCCGTCTGACTTGCATTTTAGCGTTTCTCAATAAGGCTAGACTTGCTCTGTTGCCAAAAAAACAATGGGTGTTGTTGATGCTCACACAACAGGTGAAACCTAAAAAAGAAATACACTTTTGGAGCATGTGGCTGATCCTTCTAACAAGTGTGTGTCCACAAACACATCAATGAACCTCGCTGTCTTATGGTGTGGCATAAACACACTATTTTAATTCTGTTGTATGAACACTAAAAACACCTCGTACACTAAAAACCTACAAAAATACCTTATATTGAGAAATACATGTAAAAGAAAGACCAATGTGTACATGTTGTGTGAATAATCTTTACTTAATTTACTTTTCTTTCCAAGCTCCTCAGACTACGATGACGTGGATGACTGAGAACCTTCACAGACACTTTACTTAATTTCTTTACTTAATGGTTTTACATACGTATAGAGAGTTTTTGCTTTAAAAAAAAAAAATAAAAAACTAAATTTATATAGTGTATAATTGGTAGTCATTTATAAAAATAGGCATATCTTTATTTTTACCGTATATCTTCCAATTGTAGCCCGGGGTTTTATTAAAAAAGTTATCCGGCCTGCCCGGCGTCTAAAAGAGACCGGCGGTTATTGGAGACCGGCGGTTATTGGAGACCGGCTTTTATTCCCTTCTCTGAATTGTCGCGGAAGTGAGAGGGAAAGAGGACCCAGGCGCGGTTTTTAGACTGAGGTGAAAAGACAATGCGTTTACTTACAGTGCTCCAAAACGTATTCCAACAGTTCATAAATAATGCAGTTCCCAGATGTGCTCCTCCTTTGCTCCCGAGTGTCTCCTTGTCTGTGGTAGCCCAGTGCATGACTGGTGCTCCCCGAAACTTCTCTCCGCCCGACTCTCCTCGGGAGGAAGTAAAAGTTAGCAGGTTTGCTAGCTGACAGTTCCAGTTCAGTGTAATAATCCCACTTTGATGGTCGCTGCAGCCATCTTAAATGCCGCTGGTCGTAGATGAGGGCTGATTGGAAACAGCTGTCCAAGTGATGAGACTCGGGAGGACCTACAACAGCAGGGCTTTTATTTTTTGTTCCAGTCACACTCCATACCAGTTGGTGGCGGTAATGCCAACTGCCAATAAAATTTAAAAAGGAGAAGAAGAAGACAGCACAGAGGGACTTCCGGGTCGAAGGTCACACGGCTACTATTGGAGACCGGCGTCTATTTGCACGACATGTTTTCAAACCCGGCGCTTATTAGAAAACCGGCGTTTAAAAGAGACCGGTGGTTATTGGAAGATATACGGTAATTTCTGGGCTCAGGACAACAGGACAGTGATGGTTTTGGTCTTTAAAGTAAACAGGTACAGAATGTTGGGAAGCCACTTTTATTTTTTACAACTATGAAAAGGTTTTTTGTGTTGTCCAAATTAATTTCCATTTAAGTTTGTGATGGTGAAATACACACGATTTCCATAAAATTAGCACCAGGAGTTCAAATGCCAATATTTTTCTTCTCTACTTTACCAGTTTCTTCTTTTGATCTTGGATCCAGCACCACAAATGAACATTTTACAGACCCAGTCGTTATTTATGATTTGATGGTCACTTCTGAACAATATTATGACTAGAACAAAATATGGCAGGCTCAAACTGGGTTTAAATGAGAGCAAACTGGACACGTCAGTAGAATTGGGCAAGCAAAAAATCAGTTAACAAACAAACCTCTTGTCTTGTAGTCTATTTTTTTTGTGGGATTTTCTCCTTTATTCTGACTTATGTCAAAACAAAGCTTTATTTGGAATTGATAGTACAAGGGTTTAACCATCTGTTTTCTGAGCAAGGATTACAGGCACTGAAGGAAAAACTCAGGGATGAAGATGAGCAGTGATGCATGACTTGCAAACAGGCTTGTTTGCATTCTCGGGTTGATGTTGTTTAGTACCTTATAGCAACAACTGACAACTGGGATTTCATCGGGTTATTAAAAAGGGGAAATTTACCTGAGCTGAACTTCTGAAAAAAACCCACAGCACAGGTTGTGATCGGCAACACTAACTTGACCTTGATGCACCTTCAATACCCAACATTGTAAACCCAGAGCAACATAGATTTAATAAGTACATAAAGTACATATCTCAGATCTACTTGCATGTCAGTCGAGGAACTTTTAGGAATTAAATTTAATTGCCTTTAAGTAGAGATACAGGCTAAATCCAGAGCTCAGTAAGATCATAATTTCTCAATCACCACCGCTTATTTTTTATTTCATTAAGTACAGTGATAATACTAGCTGTGCTAGACAAGCAATTGTTTTTTTTCTTTTTAAATTATAGTGCGGGCGTTTTAAGAGACGTTAATAAGAAAGTAAACTGGAAACAGTAGAAATTAAGGAACAAACATCAGATTTTGAAAAGCAAATTTGGTTGTTTCACAGAATAATCAGTTTTATTCACCAGTAATGATGTAAATAATGAGAATTATTTTATTTCCATCCACTAATTTTTTTCTGCTGTCCTTTTTTTTTTTTTTAACATTTTGCTTTTTTATTGACGCCTTATTTCCCTTTCCTTCCTTTCTTGTTTCCTTTAATTCTGCCACCCTCCCACCCCACACCCAGCTCCTGACCCCCTTCCTTCTCCCTCTCCGTCTGTGTTATGTCTTCCTGGTTTGTCCTTTTATCCCTCAGAGCTCAGAGAAGAGGAGGACGATGAAGTTCCCTTTTGAAGTTGGCGTCTGTCCCAAAATCAGTGGGCACACCTGGAGGCCAAATTGGTGGTGTTGTCCTCTGGTGGCAAAAGTGTACACACATTGCACACACACACGCACGTGCGCGCACACACACAAACACTAACGCACACACGGTCCCCTACTCATTTTCTCACAGACACTCTCTCTCACATTCACACACACATTTCCATCCTCACATCAAAGTCCCATGACTACAGGGCTTGGAAAGACTAAATACCGTTTACCTTCAGCTCCACTGACGGATCAGCTTCCTCTCCACTCACACACCACCGGAAACACATGTGTGCACACACATACGCATGCAGACTGTACACAGAAAACTTGATGACATAATGTTTTTCAACTAAATAGCTCCTCCAAGCTATTAGAAATGAGTGCATCTTGTGTTTGTGTTTCTGCATGTGCGTGTGTCTGTTTATACTTGTCTCCGTGTCACCCTAGACCTATATACGTTTCAGAGCCAGGTGTCCAGTTCTTGTGTGTGGTTGAGAGATCACTGTATGTGTGTCACCATTACCATTATACCATGTCTGCCCTGATAGTGCTCATCTTACATGTGTTTTGCAGTGTCTGTGCATTGGTGATCCTTCACTTTCAAGGTAGATATTCACCCTGATTACAACAGCGCACTTATAACTACAGGATAATATTAAATAATAAAAGGGAGTTTCAATATTGTATGGATTTAAAATGACAACAAATGCATAAATAAATCGTGTAAAATGCACCAAAGTTCTAATCAAAACTAAGAAATGAAAACATTAAATCTTTCTTTACTTTGACTTTAAACAATTAATTCCTAGTTCATTAGACCCTAACAGGTTTACTATCTCAGAAAGATTTCTACACACTGGAGTTAAAGATGGATCCAAAACAGTGTTCATATTTAAATGTATTTGTAAATATTTTCTATAATTATTCTTAAAACAATTTATTTAGGTAATGTCAGATAGGGACATAAAACATCCTTGGTTGTTCTGCTTGTGCTGACATGATGAAAAGCAGTGGGGAGGCTGAAGGGATAGAGAGTGAGCACAGTTTAAAAAGGTCAGTTTGAATAAAATATAGGTAAAGAAAGTTGCACTGACGAACCACTGTTTTCTTTTCATCACATAATGTTCTATCCTATCTGGCTGGCTGTTGTACTTCGTTTTAAAAAAAATTCCTGTTAGAGGGAAAATGTGAAGCAGTTTGTTTAACAAAAAGGAGATCAGCCGACTCTCGTGCAATACGGTACCTCAGGTAGTGTCTCAGGCAGTGTGGTGCTAGCTGGTTCATCTACTAACTGTGATCATTGCTTGGAAAAAACATCTTTAATTATTTTATAATCGTGTTTTTAAAGAAAATGTAATTTATTTCCACTCATTATAAGTGCTCCATTATTATGTTATATTATATTTTAGACATAAAATTTTTATTTTATTATTCACATCATTAAAATGTCCAGTTTCTTATATTTGCATCAGGGCAGAAAAGGCTGTAAAACTCTGAAGACCCCTCAGATTAGAGAATCTTTAATTGTAATGTAATATTGTGCTCTATTACTGTCTTTACATTCACAGTGTTTTAAATAATGTGCTGTAAAGACAGATTTACCCGCAATAGAGCAATAAAGAGAAACAGTTGTTGTGTTCAAGTCAAACTTGAATTGCAGAACCTTAAGCCCTCAGATTACTGATTTACACTCCAGTTACATGACTCACGTCATACTTGTAATAAATGGATTTCTAATATTTGCAATACACATTTGTTAGAATTACATATCTTAAGGTTTTTGAGAATATCTGGCGAGAAGAGTTGTGCTTCTGCTCCACAGAAACAACATAGGCTATCTGTAACTATTAGGTATTTGTGTTTATGTCTTCTGTCATACAATAAACTCCTGTCAGTTCCATCAGTGTAGGAGATATCCTGTTACAGCTCATCCTGCGTCTACTGTGTCAGTTTTCCTTTGTGTAATAGGCTTCAAATGTGTCAACATAAGGTCACGTGACAAGGATCCTCCTGACACGTGACAAGGATCCTCCTGAGTATGAAGGCAGGACACTGTGATTCAAAAACTGCAAGTAAATAAAATACTAGAGTGGGGTGACAGGAGAAGCGCACTTGTCAAGTTAGCGTCATAAACAGTAAAATGATCTCACGCTATCAATCCCACAGAGCAAATAAAGCGAACGCAGCAGGTGCAAGCTCAAGTGACAGCAATCACCAGAAAGCCTCTCACAGGGTTTCACCACAGTATCATAAGCTTAAATCTAACTCATGACATATTTCACAAGTTGTGCCTCACCCCATCTCTTTCTCTCCAATGTGAACAATGTGCATACCCCAATGATACACATACAACTAGTAATGCATTACCTGTTCATGTTCCTTGCAGTATTAGTATATCTTTAGTTATTAAAAACACAAAATTAAGTGTTGACCTGATGCAATCACACTTATTTTCTGCATTTCATAAGTCACAAACATAAATACAGTTATTTTTTTCTGAACAAATACAAAAAAAAAAAAAACAGAGATGAACTCAAATGTAAAACATATCATGTTAATAATTATGTTTTTTTTCAATACATGAGTCGTTTGGACCTGACTGGTTTTCATCGCTGGTCTGTCAACTAACAAAGAGCTATCTGATGATGTGGCTCATCGGGGTTAGGGGCTCAGTTATACAGTGCTGACCTGTTTCAGTATATCCTCTAATCTACTAAGGGATTTCTTTCTAAATTTGATTACAAAATCACATACATAGTTGTGAAATAATGATGAAATAAACATAGACAGTCAAAGGGAGAGAAAGATTCCTCACATGGGTAGGAAACAATGTTACATAAGCTGAAAGACAACAAGCCAAGTATTAAGTATATATTTTGTAAGTCACGTGTTCAGGTTTTAGTTCAAATGTCAGAGTGTGAATTCCCAATGGTGTCATGAGACAGATGCTCCTGACATGAGATGTTTGTGTCTGCTGCGTGGTTTCACTCACACACACACACACACACACACGCACACACACACGCACGCACGCACGCACGCACGCACGCACGCACACACACGGACGCACGCACGCACACACACACACAAATTGAAAGCAGACAGCCCTGTAGGAAATGGCTGGTTGACTGCCTTTTATTTTGTCAACATGCTAATGTTCCACCAACCAATCAGAGTGCAGGTCAATCAAGCACAAAGATAAGGCGAACTTAGACGTACATAATGTACCGATACAAAAATGATACATACACGCCTTCCTGACCCAGACATAAATGCTTCAACGGTTTCATGCACACCCACGCACCATCAAATCTCTCGCTTCTCTCCTGAAATTAGAAACACATTGAAAACAGTTAGCCACCGGTTGTTTCCAGAAATCACACCCAATCACAGAGCGATGACAGGTGAGGCCCTCGGGACACACAACACACATCTCCTATGAATGCACATAAGCAACGGGCAAACTACTGGTTCCAGTGATACATTATAATTCACTTTAAATACATATGCATTCGCCCATTTACTGTATGTGACTTTCTCAAGCTGCTAATTATTATGTTTAATCACGCTATTTCTTTTTTATTTTTTTTTTCCGTTAAGTAACACTTTAATGGGGCAAGGAGTGTTTCTAATAACTGCCGGTAACATAAATTATTACTTCAACACTGGCAGAGATGTAATTAGATATTCAAAAAGAAAAATTAAATAACAAAACAAATCTTTAGGTGTTCACAAAGCAGGTTATTTCTTTTCTCTTGTCCCAGGAAGTGTTAGCAACATCAGTAATGACTCAGGGCTTTGAGGATGGACATGCCACAGCCCCACATTTTCCAGAAGTTCCACATATGCTGCAGTCACTAGTTGTTGCAGTTATACGTGTAGACAATGAAAAGACTTGTTATTGTGATAAAAACCTTCAGAAACCTTCAGAATTGTGACCCTTCTGTTTCAAAAAGCATGAAAATACCTTTTCCAGAGTCAGAACTAAGGACACCTAAACAATTATGTTACCTGAGAAGTTACTCGTAGATAACTAATCATTTTCACTGTCTTCACAATTTCAGTGTTCGGACTTTTGTATTATTGTACTGAAATTTTTTCAATCACTTTAGATGCCACCTGAAAAATGCCAGCTCACCATGACATAAGTTCAGCCGTCATTATTCACATTAGGAGAGTAATCAGTCTTTGTAACGCATCAGAATAACATGTTTTTAACCAGAATCAAGATATTTAGTTTTGCCAACATCGGCAAAACTGTATCAAAGGCACAAAAACGAAATCATTAGTCTCTTTTTGTATCGGCTCCAAAATATTCAACATTTTAGACCTGTTTCACAGCAAATAATCAAAACCCACAATTTGACACACAGTAAATAAAAAGGAGTCATAATTGGATTATTGTGAATGCATATAGGGCACATAAGAAGCCCAAATCTTGTTACATAGATCATATTACTTACTATATTTAAACTATGTGAGAACACAGTTATGAAATGCATTGTTTGTGACCAACAACCCCCCATCCAGTCAAACAGGTAATTCTACACAAATGTGTTTCCTCACAATGTGGAACAATAAATAAATAAATAAATAAATAAATAAATAAATAAATAAATAAAACCTCTCACATCCACAATGACAATCAGATAAGGAACTCATGTCCTCTGTGTGTGAACACATGTGTGCGGGTGTTTGTACGTGTGTGTGTGTGTGCACAAGGGACTATCCTGTTGCACCTGGAAATTACACAGAGTACTATGTGTGCCCGTGATAACAAACAGTTCACTTGTGAATCATATGACAACATAAAGTATCTATTTAGTGGTTTCACCAGGCTGATTGGAAAGTCATCATGGCATCGTTTTACATAATCTGATTCCAGTCTGCTCTATTTTTAGGTCCTCTTGTGATATGATGATTTCTCCCTTTCTTTTATCTTTTTTGTTTTAACTTAGTGGACTGAGGTAGATCATAGGCACCAATAAGAATAACCAAACAATTTTGCAGAGTACCATAAACTAGGTGGTGGATAGAAATCACAGTCAGATGTTGCAGGTGGGCTGCAGAGTACAGCTCTTTCTTTTGACCTTTTTGTTAAGGAGGAGATAGGGTACATTCATACAGTACACTATGATTATTATAGTAAAAAAGTTATGAATACAAGGACCAATGTAAAAATACTTGATTGTCACAAATCTAAATAAAAGAGATTTTCTATCAGCAACTCACTTCATGTCACTTTTTTGTGACACGCTCAGTGTGTAAAGGTTTTAAGTTGGCATGTTTGTACGCTTTAACAGTGAGTGTCATCATAATGTCACGGCAATGAATTACTCCTGCGTTGTATGTCATTTTGTGTCCTTGGAGGAAGATGAGTTGTTAGGAAAAAGGGGGGTTTTCAGCCCAAACTTGATCAGGGCTGGCAACCTTTTAAATCACTCCACACTTTTGGCCCTGAGGTCACGGAAAAATCTGGGATGGCAGATTAGATGAAAACTCACTCTCTCTATCCATCTCTCTTTATCAGTGTCTGATTAGGCACAGACAGAATGGTGAAGGAGATGGATAAATGAGGTGAATAAAACTGTTGGGAGGGAGATTGAAAAATCAAGGGGAAAAAAGAGAAATCAGTGAGAGTTAGAAAAGATGGAAGGAGAAAATTAAATGAGAGAGGGATGAGAAGAGAACACTGACGGCCTAAGGCAGAAAGAAAGGGTGAAAGGAGGATTGAGAAAGAGAAAAGGGAGAAAAGAGTAAATAAAGAAGGATTGTGTAACTATGACAGGAGTGTGGCAAATGAAAAGGATCAAATTGTTGAGAAAAAAGTGATTACACCCATAAAATAAATAGTATCTGCTCACTGGCACACACACTGGCATGAAATATTGTTTTCAAAAGCCACAAAAAGGCATCATTTAACACAAGATCCAAGTTGTCAAGCTTCAATGCCTTGAACAGGTTTTGTGTTGGGTTTTATCACTATAGTGTAGTCCTCTCATTTTACTGTAACAATGAATCTTAATGGGCACATTTTCAGTATGGTATAGGCGTGTTTGACAACCACCAGCACTGTGTGAACAGCAAGTACTGTTAGAATTGATGTAAAAGTACTTTTTTGTTTTGTCATTCCTGTGTTCCTATCCTTTGGACAAATTTAGTTCAGCGGCCAAGATGTGAATCCATTTGTATTCCAATGGAAATCTTAACCAAGTTTTTGTCAACTGACTGTGTACGGTGGTATTCAAAATAACAAGGTAAATTAAACATACATGATTTGCTGTACATATTGCAGCATGCAGGTTGGGGGTTTGATAGTAAATTTAATAATTACAGAGATATTTCAGTCTGGACCAAAGTAGTGGACCAAGTAGCATTCAAAGCATTCAACATATTTATTTCTAATTGGTTTGCTAAACAAATACGTATCAAATATCAAAGCATTTCAAGCTAACTATTGTGAAATAAAACTAAAAAACAAACAAACAATAGATCTACATTTCCCCTCCATAAAAAGATAGAAAATATGGCGTTCTACTTTCTTTGTTTTCTCGACTCTCAGTTCTCCTGTTGGTGACCTGTTTACATCTTTGCTCCACTTGTTTCCAGGTGTGACTATCAGGGAAAGCCCTGTTGATGCCACTAACCTGTGGCTCTTGATATCAGCTGTCAGACTGACTGACTCACTCGATGCATGTCTGGTTATTAATGACTCACACATAGAGTTGTTCAGTATACACATGGCGGCACCCACGCACAGGGAAATTTGCTAATTGCTGCATGCTGAAGAACAGATAAACACACAGGCACACTAATATGCATGGACTCATGCACATGCACACGTTCGTGTACACACACCTTACTGACTTGTGTTAATTTCCTGGAGACCTACTTGACTCTCAGCCTTACTTGTCCAAATTTAACCGAGAATAAATATTACCATAATGTGACCCGTGTAAATGAATTTAGGGCTACACAAGTAGTACCTGGACCACACATACACACACACACACACAAATTGAGGGCATTCCCATGTGTAGGTGACTCAGCGTCTGTGAGCGATAGACACAGACTGAGGAATGTAAACAGCAGTGATTGCTGGTTCAAATCCCTCCAGAACGCAAGAGAACATGGTGTGGCTCTGGCTGCGTGCACAAGACTGAAACCATTTGCTGTTTAGTGTTTACACTTCATTTAACCATGGATGCTTTTGAGCATCATCCTGCACTTTAACACCACCCTAATGCATTCTTTTGTAGCTGGGATCAGTGAGCAAGTTTCTGAAAGACAGTTGAGAAATTAGGTCTGGTTCACAAAAACAAGCAAACATGTCTATGAAAGCTTCCTCAACAGGTTTCCAGGAAGTTTCCTGGTCATAAGCACATTATATAATTTTGGAGGCAGTCAAGATCGTGTACAGAAAATAGAGAAAGAAATGATGTAATTTGCCGTAAACATAGAGTCAATTTCCCCAAAAGCTTCACTGGAAAATATAAAAATTGGACTTGCTGTGATAATAATGATCCATCTCAATAGTTTGGACAACATAAAACGACATATTTCTTGCTGTGCAGCAGAAACACGCAAAAAATGATTTGGGTAATCACACATACTGCTAATTTAGGTGGTCTAATAAATGGTCTTATAAATCTGTGAAGCACCATATGCTAGTCTGAAGCACATACATACTATTTTAAGTGAGGTGGCATTAACATACATAATACAGTAGCTGATAGCCTCTCTGGTGCTCATAACACTGTAAATAATGGCACTTATCGTAAGTGTTAGAAGAGGCTGTTCCTGCTGTAGTTGTTGTCATGTATGTGGAAGCGACATTAAAGTTAATTGTTCTTTCCACTTCCTGTGTGTTCATGCTCAAACAGTTGTATGGACATGTGTGCGTTCCCATTCATTCACTTGTTCATTTCCATCTGTACTGCTGCTACTGCTGCAGGTGCATTATTCAGGTCAGACCTTCATTCATAAAAAAACAGGCTGGGGTAGAAAAACAAAAGGAAGGATGTTGCACTTCAGCGCAGAAAAGAATGGACGCATTGTGTCGTCGCAATGCCACATCCACCACACATTTCTCACACTTTTCATTTTAATGTGGACTTGACGCTCAAGTTCACAATGTTGGGAAACAATGACTCTCTTTATTTCCACACTCCAAGTAGGTTTTCTTTTTGGAAAGACACAAATCTCAGGCTACAGCAGTTTTCACTCTCATTCACTGACCAATCTTTGTTGTCGTTTTTTTTTTTTTTTTTACTGTTGGTCAACCAAGTGTCCAGAAAGTAGTAAACCTATCTATGGTGCGAAGAAGCATATTGTGAAAATAAATCAATTCACAAAACAAATGATAAACAGTCTGATATTTTTAGAGAGCTTTAGAAAAATAAGTCCAATTTTTAAAATATTTTATGTGCATTAAATTTAAAGGGGAAAAAAATCACCTCATGACCCTTAACAAACATAGTATTCTATTTATTTGTGATTCAAACAAATTCTGAAGATCTAAGTAATTTGAACTATTCCAGTCTGCTCCTGTGCAGACTGGAATTGGTAGCAATCATAGTGGTTCAATTTGTTGAAAATTTTGAATTACTACTGACTTCATTACAATTTTAAACTTTTCAAAGCCATCTAATGGCGAGATTGGATGCTTTGGTGTACCAGTTATGGCCTACAGGTCGTATGTTTAACACCAGAGGGTTAAATCTAATTTTATTATTTTATCTGTGCAATTTTGTCATTCTAGAGCGCAAAACATGTAAAGTACACATTCCATGCCATCAATGAACCTAGTTTTGATAACATCCCCTATTGCTGGTTCTAAAACCCTCAAGGTGCTATAGTCTCAGCTGTCAATGCTCTGTTCATCCACACCCCAGCCTGCTGAAAAAAGACATATTTATAACGTAGAGAGCCCTCTGAAAGGCTTATAGGTAAACAGCTGGACTTCAGCGCTGAAACATGTTGAAAATGACTCCACATTGAGCCACAGAGCGGCCATGACTGACTCAGACAGACAAAATTGTAGCAGTTACCTAATATCACCAAGTATATTCATTTTTGCCCCTCCTTTCTTCAGATATGACTCACATATGTCCCAATCAGAGTGTTTTTCTGATCCTAATAATTCCAACTCCCTTTCTCCACACCCTATGGACACTCATGACCACATCAGCCACCCTTTAACCCTTGCCTGAGTCACCTTGCCCAGTACCAACCAAGGCTCTACCCCCCGGCTCAGTGGCCTTGGCCTAGGATAACCAATCCCACAGCCACAGGCATACTAGCTTAAGCTCTGCTGAGTTAACAATACCCTCAAGGATTACTGTGTGATGAAACATTGGTTTGGAGAAGTATTAGTGTATTTGCCCCCCTTTTCATTTTGATCCACAAGGATTGTTTTTGTGAATAGTTTCAACTTGCTAATGTGAAGGCTGACTGATGTGCGGTCAGACTGCACTGAAAGCAATGCTCGGAATTAGCTAACTTGGGTTTTGTTGTCGCTCAGTTGTGAGCTATGGTGTCATTTCTTCTTAAGTGACTGATGAGCTGTGTCAAACGCAAACACACTCACTGACTAACACAAACTCATACACACACACAAAAAAATGAAAGAACTCTTGGATAATTACAGGAGCAGTACTTTTGAATCACACATACGTCGTCACACTTAAAAAATATTTACTGTTGTCCTTTTTTTATTCAGAATTTCTATATTTAGAAATTGTGGGATATTTTTACTTAGAGCTTTTTGTATCCATTAGAGCAATTTTGATATGTTTTGAAACTTTGTAATGTATTTTATTTTTTAATTTAGTTTACATAGTTACTGATTTTGCTACCTAGGAGCAACTGTGACCACATCATTTCCTCAGAGATTAATAAAATATTCTCATTCTGATGATTCTGAATGACATTGGGTAAGAAAGACAACCAAAGGACCCAAAAGAGATGAAAAAATACAGCATGAGAATTACAAAGTGGACACTTTTCATTGTTTTAAACATTTAGTATCACTTCATTTCTTTTGCTTATCATCATAGTTGGCAAGGCCCAACAAAAGCACAAGCAGCAGCAGCAGTCTACAGAGCTGTTGTTTGTGAGGCTGCCCTCTGGTTAAAGTAAGCAGCTACAACATTTAGTCTACAGTCTACAAAACTGTCCGTAGGCTGTGCGTAGGACCGCCACATAACTATGTGCAGCGATCAATACTATAGACCACAATATTTCACTACTGAGATTAGAACATGTTGTCGTTACGGCTTCTTCTTCACACGCTAAGGGTCATTATGGAGTATGTCCTTGATATGTCCTTGAAAGTGCATATTAACAAATATATAGGACAGCTTTCTAGCAATTTTGCAATATTTCTAAAATTAGAAACTTGCTGTCTCAGAGTAATGCTGCAAAACTAGTTGATGCATTTATTACTTCTAGACTAGACTACTGTAATTCACTATTATCAGGATGTCCTAAAAACATATTTTTCCTATACTGGTTTCTCTTCACTGGCTCCCTTTTAAAATCAGAATCATATTTTAAATCCTCTTCAAATACGAGGTCTTGAATAATCAGGCCTCATCTTATCTTTAATACCTTAGTACTTAGTACTGTACTTAGTACTGTATCACCCCAAAAGAGCTCTTAGTTCTCTGACTGCTGCCTTTGTGTTCTTAGGATATTTAAAAGCAGAATGGAAGGCATGGACTTCAGCACCTTCATGGCCCTCTTCTGTGGAACCAGCTCCCAGTTTGGATTTAGGAAACAGACATCCTTTCTATTTTTAAAATTTAGTTTGAACTTTCCTTTTTGATAAAGCATATATTTACAGCTAGATCAAGTGATCCTGAACTCTCCCTTAGTTACAGGCGCGCTGGGGGCTTCCCATGATGAACTAATTGTTTCTTCTTCACCCACGTCTTCTCACTCTCCTTGTGCTTATACACCGCTTTGCATCCAGTCATTAGTTCCACTGAGTTGGCACAGATGGCTGTCTCTTTCTGAGCTTGGTTCTGCCAGAGGTCTCTTCCTGTTGAAAGGGAGTTTTTCCTTCCCATTGTCACAGGGGGTCATTTGATTGTTGGGATGTTGAGGTGCTGGATGTTGTTGTTTGATTTGGCACTATATTAATAAAACTGAATTGAATTTAAACTTGTTTGAGCCATAAGGAAGCTGAACATTTACTCTTTAATATAAATCAAAATAAGTTCACATGATTAATGACTGAATATATGTGATGACCGTTTAAGTTTTCTCTTACACATTTGCTCTCTTTTTTTAGGCTCACTCATTTTTTTAAATGATTTGGAACAATTTATTTGAATTAAAAAAGCATTACAACATTAAGAGTGCTTCTTTAATTGAAATACGAAAACTTGCAGAGAGAATTCATCAAGAATAAATAAAAAAAAAAGAATATGAACAGATGCACTGAAGGTTATAAACACACACATGCACACACACCCAGCAGATCTGTAGTAATGATAGAGCGGTATCCGCGCTGTCCAGCCATCCTCCTTTACTGAGAGCTTTGACTCAGACTCACTGTGTGTGTGTGTGTGTGTGTGTGTGTGTGTGTGTGTGTGTGTGTGTGTGTGTGTGTGTGTGTGTGTGTGTGTGTGTGTGTGTGTGTGTGTGTGCGTGCGTGCACCCTTGCACTGTCTTTCAGAGAAC
>VURO01020964.1:0-16315 GCA_015108175.1 Pelvicachromis taeniatus
TTCTCATTCACCATGTGTTAATAGATCTCCCTGCATTCAACCATACTTGTTATTAATCTCTGGCTCTCTTCCACAGCATGTCTCTATCCTGTCTTCCTTCTTTCACCCCAACCGGTCGCAGCAGATGGCCCCGCCCCTCCCTGAGCCTGGTTCTGCCGGAGGTTTCTTCCTGTTAAAAGGGAGTTTTTCCTTCCCACTGTTGCCAAAGTGCTTGCTCATAGGGGGTCATGTGATTGTTGGGTTTTTCACTGTATGTATTATTGCAGGGTCTACCTTACAATGTAAAGCGCCTTGAGGCGACTGATGTTGTGATTTGGCGCTATATAAATAAAATTGAATTGAATTGAACATAACAGTTGGCTCCTATTTACTTCTGTTCAGTTTAATTTATATTGTCCCAGTTTACAACAACTGGTAAATTTGCAAGGTAAACGCTACAATATTAGAGAGAAAACCCTGAAAATCACACAGTGGCCTTTGAGCGCACACTTTGGGACTGCAGGAAGGAAGAACTCCCATTTAACAGGAAGAAACACCCATTAGCCATCTACTGTGACTAACAGCAACAATCAGTAAAAAAGTAAGTTCAGGTTCATTCCAGGGTCTGATTGTGGAAGAGTATCTGGATCCTCTATAGTGTAATAATATATATATATTTTTCTCTTTCTTTATCTTTTCCTACACGCTGTGGTGTTCTGGACTCTTGTTGTTTTGGAGTGCATTTTACCTTCAAAAGGGCTCTGATGGCCTCTGATGTTGGATTCTTGAAACCTCTCAAGTAGGATGTCATGAAGCCTTAAAAGCCTCATGAATCTGCATCAATATTCATTTTTGTGCTGTTTCCGACAGCCATTCATTCTCTGTCAGAGTGTCTCTAATCTCTGAGCGTTCCAATTTGTTCACTGCAAGTTGTTTTTGTTTACAGTTCTGTGAGCCATGACAGTTTACCCCAATGAAAACAGAAACTGAATTCAGATCAAGTTTCTGTTTACCACAGATTTGTGCATTAGACAGAAATTACTGCTTCCTTGTCTTAGTGTGAATATCCAAAGCCTTTGGTCATGTGTTAAAATTAATGCAGTACCCAGGAGCATAAGTACAACTGTTTTTCTACTGCATCTGTTTTCGACTTCTATGAATTCTTTTGCTAATAGACATACTTGTTTTAATTAAGGTGCAGTGTTTTAATGTACTATATTACTGTGATCAGCGAACAAGAGAGGTTTTATGTTGTTTTATTTTACTTGGGTTGGAGCTGCCAATGTTACACCAATTTTCTAAGCTGTAGAAATGATAAATGCACATTTGTTCTCTCCACTTGGCAGACTAGTCTAACCATTTGAAAATAGATCTTCTTGAGCTTCATGTTCTCCTGGCACGTCAGTCCGGTTTATGATGTCATCTTCAGTGATAAAATAATAAAATGATGGCGATGGCAGAACCTGCATTTTATTACCGGTCATACTGACCTTTAAAGTAAGTGATAAAACTGATAATAGAAGACAGTAAACAAAAATAACCTACTACAATAAAAATAGAAAAAACAAGTAAAAACAGTTACTGGTACAATTGCAATAAATGGTGGATGTAAACTCTTCAGGAACTACCCAATGTGCATCAGTCAGCTACTGACAAACTTGGTTTCCTCCTACTTCTAGGAGCGCAACCTGCTCTACCAAACCTGACACTACACTTCCTGTCCTTGGTCCAGCACCACAATGAGAAGCTCAACATCTGGACACACCTGGTGGGACCCTTAGTGCTGTTAAATTGGACCAACTTGCCAAGACTGTTGACTTAATTAGTCATTGTCAATCGTAGCCCCTGCACCGCCTCATCCTGTCCTTTTTGACCTACGCTCAATATAGTGTAGCTCCACTTAGTTATGCTGTGGATGAAAGCTTGTATGGACTATTGAGTGGGATCTTCGTGCCCACTAACCCATGAGTTTCACTCTTTTCTGGATTCTTGAAGTATCCTGCACTTTAGTCTAGCTTGGTGTCCTTGCCTTTTCCCCCTCACAACTATCCTAATTTTCCTTTGTGTAGAGACCTTTCCTGGTTTTTGCACTCCCAGCAGGGCTTGGCTGGGAGTGCCAAGTACTTGTTTTTTCTATTTTTATTGTAGTAGGTTATTTTTGTTTACTGTCTTCAAACTTTTCCCTGATCCAGGGAAAAGTTTGGATGCCCCTTTTTCCCTGGATCACTGGAACCCCTGTTTCTCCATCACAACCTTTATATATCACCCTGGTGTTTTACTAAACGTAATTAAAAGTTAATAAAACTGAGCTTTCAAAATTCACTGGTGCAAAATAATAGATAATGTTGCATTCTACTTATGAGAGCCAATGCATTTACCTGTAGTTCCGGTCTACATCTAAGTCTGTGCACACAGTTAGATAGCCTCTGTGACTCCGAAGAAAGAGTTCCAAAGTCTGAAAACACAACCTACCAGGCGATCTCAGCTTAAACTTTGATCAAGTTTTTGTCAGACCTTCCCCAACTCTTTGAATTTATAAAGTCACGCACATCTTGGATGAGAAGGCCTGGCTTGTAGTCTCCGCTCTAATTCATTCCAAGGGCCAGGACTCTGTGCAGGCCAGTCAAGTTCTTCTACACCAAACCGGTTTATCAATGTCTTTATGGACCTTATTATGTGCATTTGTGTATTTGAACAGGAAGGGGCCATCCGATGCCAAAATGTTCCCACAAAGTGTGGAGCATGAAACTGTTCAAAATGTTTTGCTGCTGAAGCATTAAGAGTTCCCTTCGGTGGAACTAAGGGGCCAAGTCCAATTCCTGAAAGACGACTCCACATCATCATAACGTTCTCTTGGCAAAACCAGACTCATCCATCAGGCTGGATGAGACATGTCCAGAGAACATGTCGCCACTGCTCCAGAGTCCAGTGGCAGCATGCTTTACACGACTGCATCTGACGCTTTACATTATGATTGGTGATGCAATGCATGGATGCAGTTGCATGGCCATGGAAACCCAGCCATTTCCACTTTGCTATAATACCACTGTGTAATATTTAGTGGTGGAGGAAATTTCACAACTGAACCTGTTGCACTGGTGGCTCCTGAAAGCAACCCATTCTTTCACAAATGTTTGTAGAAGCAGGCTGCATGCAAGTGCTTGATTTCATCCACATGTGGTCATTGAAGTGATTGGAATTTGTACTCTTTCTTCATTTGTTCTGTCTTCCAAACTGTGCTGACTTTTATTAAATGTAATTCCCCAAGTCCTAATTGGATCTTTGTTGGTAAGAGTTTGATGTTCACTGTTTTATTGCAAAGGTTATGACATACTGCATATGTGCATCTTTGTGCATTAATGTGCATTAAATACTTTTTATTGCCTGTGGATATTAAAATGTATTTAAACACCATTCATTAATATGTCATCTCTGTGTCTTTTCTAGCGGTAGACCAAAAATATCTTTCTGCTGCCCCCAAGTGTTCAGAAAAGTATAATTCTCTGAAATTAACAGATTTCCAGAAAGGCTGTTATTATTTCTCTAACAGGCATGTTTCCTTCCTCTGGTGTAAACCTGTGAGACAACATTGTTCCTCTGGTACAAATTTTTGTACAACAACATAATCCAATAAATAAAATGTTTACACAATAATGAATAGTGGATTTTTGCTTTGCATCAAACCTAACAAATATTGACCCTCCTAGCTGTATTGAGTGCAGGAGTCATTTATTTAAGATGAATAAAAATACAGACAAATGTAATGCAACTACCTTTTTTGCATTAATTCCAACAATACTGTTCTTGGCTGTACTGCACAGCTTAGTTACTTGTTTAAAATCCTGTTAAATATTGGGACTATTGGACCCTTTCCCACAGTCCTCCTTTCTGACTAACTCTAGACATAGCCACCCCGATTCAGTTGTGCCAGTTACATTTCATAACTTACTTAATTAGTCTCAAAATAAACATTAAATGAAATAATGCAATCATTTACAGAAGATTTGTCAATTTCTGAGTGTGCTGTTATAAATCAAAAATGTAGACAAAAGACTTAATGAATCAGAGAAATCAAACAACTTTTCACTTACCCCCACCAAGAGATAATGTTAAACTTAGGCAACATTTTTTTTTATATTCTTGTAGCACTCACATATCCCCTTTTAAATTCCACCATGTTTTACTATTGCTAAATGTTATTTCAGCTGTTCTGTCCTGTAACCATCTTGGCCTGCATTCATTTATGGGTGCATTTTCCACACACACGTTTCTTTCAACATTACATGTACATGTACATGTAATGTAGCCTATTTAGGCCTATTCATAGGCCTAAATATGAAAGAAAATATGCTATAAATAATTATATTTATTATATGTGTTTCTTTAGTCTTTTCATTTGTTTTATTACTGATATGTAATATCAGTACAGGACAGCTGTTCTGTCCTGTAACCATCTTGGCCTGCATTCATTTATGGGTGCATTTTCCACACACACGTTTCTTTCGACATTACATGTACATGTAATGTAGCCTATTTAGGCCTATTCATAGGCCTAAATATGAAAGAAAATATGCTATAAATAATTATATTTATTATATGTGTTTCTTTAGTCTTTTCATTTGTTTTATTACTGATATGTTTAAAGACTTTCCAGGTTAATTTCATGCTAACTGGCTAAAGGTTCCCATCCTGTGGTGCCTTTTAAACATAAGAGCCAACACAGTGTGTTACAGAGGACAAGGATTAAAATTCAACGCAGTCTCACATAAAATACTAGCAAAATAGAGGCTTAAAAGAACACTGACTCCTCAGTTTATGCTGTAGAATCAAGCATTTTGTCATGGGAGTCTAATAGGATTTACTTGCCCTTAGAGATGGCTGGTTTTAGCTGTCTTTTAGCTATATCTGTTTAAAAAATATCACTCTTGTTTTTATGGTTGTTTCATTTCAACGGAGAGAGACAGAATATAAACCAAAAATCCATAAAAGCAAATTAAATGAAAGTTATAAACTGATTTGGAAGCGTATTTATTTTGCTTGTACTGTTCTTCTCCAGGTGCAGCCAACATGACCCTTCTCTTTGAGGGAACCAACAGAACCATCTCGTGCCTTCTACTTCTCAGATTTGGCAGACTGTGACCTATTTGTGGTAGCGGCAGAATGATTGGACATTCATTTTTAAATGATGGGCCACGTTTTCATGGGCTCAGCAAGGCTATTATTCACATGTTGGTCCATGCTGATAGAGACACTGTCACTGTCCAGCTCGATGATGTGCCAGATCTTGATATTTGTTCTACAATTTGCATGGTGAATACTAATTTACTCCAAGCCTTAGTACAATCAATCAATCCATCCATCCATCCATCCATCCATCCATTCTCAGCCGCTTATCCTTTTCTGGGTTGCGGGGGGCACTGGAGCCCCCCGCAACTAAGGTTAGGGGGGCACTGGAGCCCCCCACAACCCAGGTACACCCTTGACAGGTCGCCAGTCTGTCGCAGGGCTAACACACATACACAGACAACCATTCGCACTCACAGTCACTCCCACACTCACACCTATGGGCAATTTAGAGTTTCCAATTAACCTATCCCCACAAATTGTACAACCTTAGTACAATAATGATGTAAATATATAAATGTAAATGTTCTCCTTCATAAGCTTGATGGTAATAAACACCTCGCTGAGCAGCAGAAGGATGAAGTTAACAGTTTGGCCATTTCCTGGGAGTTGCCACCCGTCATTGCAGAAAACCGCAGGTGGCTGTTCCAACAACTACTCCATCATTCAGTAAGATTTGCCTTTAAAAGTCATTTCAGATTTTCATCTACTAAGCAAATACCATGTGGTTATTTTTAATTATCATTTTAGGTGATTAGCAAACAAAACTCATCCGAAAAGGTCTCAAGGACACCGGATTGTTGACTATGCTTCCAGAATGACCTGACTCAGCTTCAGTGGTCTTTCCCCAGCATGAAGCAATCTTTCTGCACAGGTGTTTCAGTACATTTCTAAGATGCTAACTACAGTGACAAGGCTAGATAGCATGACAGTTAACATTGCTTTTTGGGCAGCCTCTAGCTCAGGGGATAGAGCAGGTCATCTACTCATCAGCAGTTTAGTGGTTCGATCCTTGGCTCCCCCTCTGCTGCTCAGTATGAATGTTAGCTATGAAGCACTGAAAAGAAGAAAGTGCTTGTAATTGGGAGAATGATACATGCTGCATAAAGTGCTTTGATTGGTCCAGGAGAGCAGAAAAGTGATATGTAAAAATCACTAGCTCATAGAAGCTAGGTCCCTTAACTTTCAGTATAAAGTTGTGTTATACACCGCTCTACCAACTGAGCTACACCCCACACACACCCCTTTTCCATTTCCTCCATCATCTCCCTAACTGGTGTTCACTTTTGAGAACACTAGTTAGGGAGACTAGTTAGGGAGACATTTTACAATGAGACATATGTAAAATGACATTATGGAACATTAATCTTGCATAGTAATGTAAAATGTCTCATTGATCTGAGACATTTTACATATGTCAGATCAATGTCTTCATTCAAGAATAGATTGTCTTACACCAACAGTACAGCACCACTTAATAAAAAAACAAAAACGCTCACCTGAAGTTCTTTACTGCTCTTGTGACTCCTCTTATAAAATGTTTTTACTTCCTGATTGGATATTTGCACTTCAGTGCCACAGTGTCTGCAATCTGGCTAGTCTTTTGGAATAGATTGCTTTTGGATGGATCAAGCACTTTCTAAAACTTCACAATAGAAAGTATTTGACTTTATTTTCTTTATTGGTAATTGTTCTCAGGTTTAAACAAAGTGCTTTACTTTATTTAAAATTTTAAACTCACCAAAATTGTCCTGAAACCTGAATTGGGAATATGAATGAGATATTGTTTTCTTGTGATCCATTTAACATTTTAAGCATTGTTTCAAAATGAAAAGTATAGGATGCTGCAAGGTAGCTTTTAAAGACATTACTATGCAAGATTAATGTTCCATAATGTCATGGATTTCTTTGTACTTTATCTTCTCAACCTTTAACAAATTGCTGTACTGTGAATGCATTATTTGGTTTTTATTCTATATTCTAGGTGGTAGCGGAGAGAGAAATGTGTCTCAGGGAACACAAGGCTACACAGCCAAGATGTTCAAGATGGCCACCAACAATGGAAAACATGGTTGAAAATTGATACTACTACATGATGCTGCAGAATTCAACATAATGCTGAAGTCTCAGTGCAAGACCTGTGGTGTGACTATGCCTCTTCAGCTACTTGTTAGTCACATAGAAAACTGTGTGCAAGTAAGCCAAATTCACCAATTTGGCTTACTTGCACCAAATTCACCAATAACACTAACATTACTACCACGTGTGCTAAACACGTGGTAGTAACTTACAACTGTTGAAAACAGTTGTAAGTTTTGCTCTAAATGTCTGTGAAGATTTTCAGTCATCCAGGTCATCGTAGTCTAAAGAGCTTGGAAACAAAGGCATCTGGACTTCTTTAATTTTCCTTGAAGACGTGTCGCCTCTCATCCGTGAAGCTTCTTTAGTTCTTCAGAGCGATTGGTGGAGAGTCCCAGATTTTCAGCCCCATGGGAGTGTCCCCAAGAGGGTCATGGACCTCCTATTTTGCTCTAAATGAAAAATTGTGAATAGCATGTACCTACCATAAATGTGTAATGTAACAATATGTGCCTTTCCCAGGAAGCTGAGTGTCAAAGCATCACTGACCATGCACATCAGAATGAAGTTCAATTGCAGGTGAGTTCCCAGATTTATTTAACATTGTAATATGGACAATACAAAATTCCAAGCAGATCTTTGTTCAACTGTTTCATTATTTGCTTATTAGCTGTGGCAGTTTGTGCAAGATTTGGATTATTCATCTTTGCTTGGATTATAAGCTTTTTCCGTTTTCCTTTGTCACCAGTCTCTTGCAATGCCTCCTGTCTTCTTTTTTCATCTCCCTGACTATCCCACTTTGTCTTTGCTAATCTCTTCCTTTGAACACTTTCCTATACTTCTTGATTCCACCAACAGGTTTGGAACAAGGAAGAAAGTGTGTCCTTTGTTCTTGGCAGTTTCCCCCACCACTCCAGCTGGCTCTCTCATTGCTTTGATCTGTATCCTTATGCTGGAAGCGAGTATAAAACTTCCCTTACTTTCTCTGGGAACGATTGTTTGGAATTCTGAAAAATGTGGATGAAATATAACAGACAAATTAAGACGAAAGAAAGAAAGACAGGGTCTTAAGAGGAAAAAATTAAGAAAATGAGATGAAGAAAGGGAAGGGGTACAAGAAGGTGTGTAAGACTGAGTGAAAGAAGGTAGCAGCCCGGAGTGAATTAAATATATATACAAATATGTAGGGGTGACAGGAATGAATGGCTCACTCTACACTAAAATATGAATAAAGTCACTACTGTCTCTTTAAACTATGCACAGCGGACCACGGGGTAGAAGGCGAGTAGAATAAAGTTTGTCCAAGTATAACTAACCATTTCCTGTCTGTGATTCATCAACATTAAACATGTCAAAGAGCTGTCAATAATAGTCAGAACAGATCTGCGAAACAAATAATAATGTAACTAATAACTATTAGTTACATTTTTTGTTTATACTAATTTATACTAATATACTACTCTCACATATGACTTTATGTTTTACTTGAAGTCGAAATGTCTTTTATTTTGAAAAGCGGACCTCGCCCGACGTCCTTCCAGGTTTAACTGCTACCTTAATACCAGCAGGAGAAAGCTACTTGCAAGCAGATACACAAAGGGAGAGTGCAAGGATCTGCAGCTATGGGAGTCAAACTGTACTACACCACTGTTACTGCCTCGAGAACGGTGAGTCAAGCAGCCACAATTCAGAACATGTACTGTTATATTTATGTTTTTAGCTCAGGCGGCAGCAGCTAACAGTCCAACAGACACACCCAGCACCCTATCAGTAGTAAGCGTCCTCCTGACTAACAGTGTAGCGGGCCTATGCCTAACTCACTGCCCCTTTATTCCATTATTGAAACGTCAGCGTTATTAGTGTGGCAGCTCGATAATCATTAAAGTTATCATTGGGAATTCAATTTGAACTTAAACCACCCATAAACACGAAATATGTTGCATTATTCTAACTAGCTTCCCTTGCCTTAGTAGGAGAAATGTGTTTTAATGAAGCGGCTTAGCTAGCAGGTTTTTGCGTATTTCTCCTTAAAACGCTTACTTATTCTAATCAGTGAAATCCTCCTAGTGTTATTGTGGCGCATGAGAAGTAGTTCATTGTAGCTAACACAAGTATCCGTTTCCTGTGCGGAGAGAAGCACACCAAACTGCATTTAAAAATCTGTCAGCTGCTGGTTCTCGCTCATTTCAACCGTAACTCGTAAGTCCTGATATAAACAAAGTGTATCTAATGTGTCAGCATGACTCAGATTCACCAAACGGCACATGTTGCGAAGGAATTTAGATTTTCATAAGCGGCACACCCAGTCCTCTGTCTTCTTGTTCCAGTTATTCTAGATCGACAGCCAGCCCGTCGGGAATCGGTCAAAAATACAAATGTTATTTAAATAAGAGCTAGCTCGTATTCCACATGTAAGCCGAAGTAACTAGTTGAAAGTCTAACCTGTAATGCATCAAGCCACTTTATGTTGCCATGTGTGTATTTGTTTATACGGTCAGGGCAGCAAATTCTTATATTTTGTAATAGAGTTTGGCTCATAATTTTCCACAGATTATATCAAAGACTAAATAGAACAAGTTGATGTCCAGACTATCTGCAGAAGTCTACAAACTGACATTGTACATCACTTTAAAAAACAAAACAAAAAAGCAATAATTTTGCAGGACTTTATTTTTTTTATTCGCTTGTTAGAGTGCACTGGGACAAACATCTGGTATCTATTAGCTGTGAGGAAATCACACAGTGAAAAGGTTTCGTGACAGGCATCCATTTTTAACTCTTGCATGTACAGCATTGCTTCTAGATTCGGTCGTGGTGGCTGAGGTATGCTACACTCGTCACTGTAGCATTTTTTTCCAAACTAACTTATTTTTTAAAAAAGAATGCAACATTGTAGTTTAATATTGTGTATGTTTCACTTTTGCTTTATTATATTTAGACTAATGTTATTCCTCAAAACATCTTATTATAATTGATCTGCAATGGCAATAAGTGTACAAAACATTTCTAGAATCACCTCAGCAGCTCGGACCTACATTATTATGTCAATATTTCCAGTCAGCTGCAGCACACATGAAACTTCTCATAATTCAGAGGTGCTTCCTCAAATGTTATGGAACAAATACAAGCAATTCCCTTTTTTTAGTGTGAGGAAATGTGAGTGGCCTGTTTCCAGTTAGTGCTGTTTTTAGGTGTGGTCACCCCCCCCCCCCCCCCCCCCCCCCCCACCGCTGGACCCCCCCCCCCCCCCACCCCCACCCACCCACCCACACACACTTCCTCAGTCATCCAACAAAGATAGCAGACTGTCTACTACTTCTGTTAATCATCACATTAGTGCAACGTAAAGCTGCAGCTTTTACTGGCAGAGCCTCAAAAACGACTGAAATCATATTCTTTTCTATTACAGTGTTCTGCCTTTAAAAAAAAGTCTTGCTTTTATTCTCCTTAGGAAAATATTTTGAACAGTCCTTCAGAGAAGTTTGGCCTTCATCTGCCTCTTCTTTCATCACACACTGACTAAAATTACTTGTCAGCTTGACAGCTATCATGATTTTTGCTCTGCTAAGCTCTTGGAAATGTAGTCAGTGAACAGCAGATTTGACGCTGTGGTGTCACATGTCACCATCTGCAAATTAAACACCAAATAAATGTGTTGTCTGCTTCCTGTGTGTTGTATTTGGGCTGATTAAGATTTTGTTTTGGGGGTTGGGGTTTTTTTCTGGCTTTTTTCCACTTTAGGTGAAGTCTCAACAGGCAGAAGTGATACGAATTCTTGAAAGCAAAAGCATCCAGTACGAGCTCATCGACATCTCTGTGGGCGGGGAGCTCCGTGATGAAATGAGGAGCAAAGCGGGGGACCCGACGGCAGTCCCTCCCCAGCTCTTCAACGAGGACCAGTACTGTGGGGTAAGGAAGACACACACACACACACACACACACATGCAAAAACAGCATCTTTGACGTGAAACACAGTAGATTTTTGGCTGGTACTGTCAGCATAACAATTGTTTGCCACGAGTTGAATCTCCAGTAATTCTAAGCAACAAAAAATGTGAAACCATGTTTTTGAAACTGAAATCTCAAATCCAATCCAGCATCCTGACACTTCAGGATGCTGAAGTGTCTCAAAGCTCTGTGACAACAAAGGAACAACGTAAACTCCACCTGCAGGATGATGTAATCAGGTGGTTGTTAAATGCTTTGTGTCCCTCATATTTTCAGTACATCAATAGTCAATCGGTAAATAATTAATGCATGTGTTGCTAGCATAGTTAGCCGTCGCTGTCATAATTGCTAAATGCTTTAAAGGAGGTTTGAAGAAGAGCGTTTTTTTTGTGTTTTTTTGTTTTGTTTTTTCTATTGAAAATTTGATATCAAAGTCACTGCTTCTCTACTAAGTTGTGCCAGTATTAAAGCGGTTAATCATTATACGCCAAGAACATGAACATGTGTCTGCAAAACCGAACATGCCTGCGTTGGTGCTGCAGCAGTGGTTTCAAATTCTCTGTATTTCTGATTTTTCTCGGTTACATTCAGAATCTGACATTACCTCTGTGCTGGCAGCAGCTCCCGCTCTCTGCAAAAGGACCTGCAAACTCAGTCACCTTCAATGGCCACATTAAGGGGAAGTTTGATTTCCAAAACTTCACCAGAAAGCCCTCATTAATTCTCAACATAGCATAAATGGATCCAACTGTAACCATAGAGGATATAAAAAGGTTACTTAATAATAAGTAATAAATTATACATTTAAAATGTTAAAACTGTTGAATAAATGTCAACAAATAGTCTTGTGTTCTGACGTTTATCGTCATCCTCACACCTCTGCAGATACCACGTCAGGATTGAGGCTTGCAGGCACACACTCACATTTACTCACCAATAACACGACGTATTCAAACTAGTATTCAAATGTCAAAGTCAGTGAGAGCTCTGCGTTTGATTTCTCACAGTGCTGCGTTACTTCCAGCAATTGCGGGATTGTGCTGCTGCTGGTTTGTTGTTTTATATGCTTTTTAACATTGTTGGCATTTTCTTTCTCTCGACAGAACTATGAAATGTTTTCCGAGGCAGTGGAAGCAGATACAGTGGAACAGTTTCTGAAACTGGCGTGAGGACGATGGAGTACCTTAACCCCATTTCCCCACCCGCCCTGTGTCCTATCAGAGGCCTGTTGTCCAGTCTCTCTCATTCTCTTTCTCTCTCTCACTCTGCACCACTAGCAGTGACCACCCACTTTCAATGCCATAATGAAAAATGCCAAATATCATGAATACTACTAATCAGCAAAGACACATTCCCCTTAATGCACCATTACACTTTAAATCACTCTTAATTTCTTTTTATGTTCATTTTTTTTCCTCTCCATTTGATTCCTCTCAGATCTTATTTTTTCCCTCTGACAGGCTAGTGTTAGTGCTGCTGGTCCATTAGGAATCAATGGGCTGTCTGTATAAGCGGTAATTAGGTCGACTAATCTTGGCCGTGGCCAACTGATCGCTGGAGATTAAACTAATCCACTGGATGACAACATTTAACCCAGAATCTTCCTGATCGTGCAGGCAGACCAAGCACACCATCATCCATCAGTCTTAACTACTTTCTTGTCTTATTCTGTAGCCTTCAGGTTCCCATGTTGCACATTACAGCACACTGTTTGCACTTCATGTGGATGCAAATGTACTCCTGAGTAGCAAGGACCGTAAAGTCCCTAAATCCAATTAATTCAGAATTACAGCAGCTAAAAGACCGATTTTAGGTGAAGCCGGTTTTTGAGAATTTTGGTCCGTTGGTCTCCTTGTGCATGATGGGAACTGACCTACTTAAAGGAACAGCACCAGAAATCAAGTTAATGTTCTTCACAAAATTAAAAATAAAAGCTAAAAATAATTAGCTTGTGCACGGCGCGTTAAAGCTACCGTACTCAAAATACATCGTTCTTTAAGTCTAATGCAACAACTTAAACAAAGACAACTATTGATACCATTTGAAATGGTCCATTGTTTACCTACATGTTTGGTAGATTGTAGGCTTGTTTTTGTCTGTTTGCACATGGCGCTCTACTGCCACTAATGTCTGTGGGCAGCAGTGTGTATGACAGTGTCTATCAGCACAGTATAAACCAAAGACAGTAGAATTGGTCGGCACTGCAGTCTTGGTGTTTTGAAAACGAGATGTCATTAGCCAGTGACCATAACCTAGATAATCCTGGATAATCTTTACAATGACAAAAATGTATAAGATCTTCATTTTTCTTTTTAATCTGACCTAAACAGAGTGAGTATCCATAAACTCATCAGTTATGTGTTTACAGCGGCTTTTCCACACATTTAGGATTAAATCTCTTCCATGCTGGATTCAATTTTAACACTAAGAAGCTACGTCCATCTTTTATCCATCAGATAAAAGTCTATGATACAAACGGAGGAGAGAAAAAAAGTCATATGCTTTAATCCCACATCAAAAGTAAATTGCGTTTGTTTACATTTATATTAGGTTGTCAGTTTTAATCTGCTTTACAGTGTCTGTTTTCAAACGACCAAAGGTATGTCTGTGGGCAGGATTTTCAAATTGTACAAATAATATTTTTAATTGTTGAGCTAGGCTAATGTCGTGGCTTTACTGCAGTATTATTCCATAGAATTACATTTTACTCCCTAAACCAAGAAAAGCAAAACACCGTAGAATGACAGAAAAGGTAAACCTGCATGCTGCATTAAAAAAGCAGCGTTTTTTAGATTCTGGTTAAAAAACAACAAATTAAAAAAAAAAAAAAAGATGGACATCTTAGTCACACCAAAGAATTAGATGTATATTTATGATTTATCTCCAATGGGCCAAACTTACTAAAAACTGGTTTACTCCTTTAAAAAAAAGTCGGTGGTCATACATTTCAGTAAGCAGCTGCTTACATTTTGCATCCATAGAGTGGGATTTGGTGCCAATTTATATGTGTAATACGCTTTAGCTGGTGGATGCCCAATGCAGTGTTTAGCACATCTTCTATGTGTTTTTTTTTTTTTTTGCTGTTGAACTTGAAAGCTTAATTTCTGGCACTGATGGCTGATCCGGGTTCATAAACAAGGGGCAAAAAGATGCAAAAGAAATTAGAAGAGTTATAAAAATAAAACAAAAACAGATGTGAGTGATCTGGCTTTCAACTGCATGTCTTCTCATTCCACCGTCTATTTCATGTTGCAGTTTCTTCTGAATAACCTGGGCATGAAGATTCAGTAATGTGACTATGCACTGAAACTCTGCCTCATTCTGAACACGGATGTAAAGGTGCAAGCAGACGTGTTCGTGCCGACGCGAATTAGTCTTACGTAGGGAACACTCACCACATGGGGGAAAATGGAGGCTTCACTTATCTGTGCTTTTTATGCATTTACGTTATTCCGCTAATCATCATTAGTTTAACTATATTGATCATTCCTTTTCTTTTTCCTGTTTAACTGAGAACAGCCCAGTTTCCCTGTCTCACTCATAGCACCCGTCAGTTCCCCTCGCTGTCATATTTGTATTGTTACAGTTTGGGGTCACCGGCGATGACGGCCTTCACACACAATGTTTGTGCACTGTTTTGTAAGTTGATGGTTGTGGATGTTTGCCTGTTATTGATGTATAATCACTATGAATCATGGTTCAGACATTCCACGTTTCTCTCTCTGAGCTCCTGCTTTGCTTTTGGACCAATTCCCCTTGGCCAAAAAAAAAGAAGAAAATAGGGAATAAAATGCTGTTGTCTTCCAAGAAGATTGTGAAAAGTGATTTATGGGTTAAAAAAAATAAAATAAAATGGAGTTGAATTTACCTGTCTGGACTATTCTTATACATTTTCCTATACTGTATGTGTTCTCTGGTTGAATGAGAAATTTTTACAGTGATGGTCATTTCAATTTGCAGATCAGTGCTATATTAATTATTAGGCATCTTCCATGCATGACAAGTAGTTTCTTATTCTCACTTTAAATGCATAACCGGCTACATTTGGGTAATTTTCAAAGAATTGGACAACACATAAGAGAGGTGAAGAGTGCAGGCAGAGCTAAGACAAGTGACAGAAGATAATCGAGAAGGTTAACATGACTGACCTATGATTTATGGTTTGGAGATAGTGGCACTAATAAAAAGGAAAGAAGGTGGCAGATGTTAAGATTTCCATTGGGATGAGAAATGAGGTTATTAAAGGAACGGTTCAGGTAGAGGAATTTGGAGAGAACCTAAGAGGAGTATGGCTGAGATGGTTTGGACATGTGCAGAAGAAGGATGTTGAAGATGAAGCTGGCAGGAGGAAAAGAAAAGAGGAAGACAGCAAAGAAGGTCTATGTAGTACAGGTAGGGTCAATCCTCAGGATTTTCTATGTTTTTTTTGTGGCCGGTGCCATCCTCCGCACTGTTGCATGCAGGGGCAGCAGGATGAGGATCGTGGATGTCAGTGTTGTGGGGATGGAGCTGGACTCCCTTAGGATGGTGTCTGAGAGGCAAATACAGTGGCTTGCAAAAGTATTCGGCCCCCTGGGACTTTTCCACATTTTTTTACATTACAGCCACAAACATGAATCAATTCTATTGGAATTCCACGTGAAAGACCAAAACAAAGTGGTGTACACGTGAGAAGTGGAATGAAAATCAAACATGATTCCAAACATTTTTTACAAATATAGGCTACAAAAAGATTTCCCAAGCCTTGAACATCCCACGGAGCACTGTTCAAGCGATCATTCAGAAATGGAAGGAGTATGGCACAACTGTAAACCTACCAAGACAAGGTCATCCACCTAAACTCACAGGCCCAACAAGGAGAGCGCTGATCAGAAATGCAGCCAAGAGGCCCATGGTGACTCTGGACGAGCTGCAGAGATCTACAGCTCAGGTGGGGGAATCTGTCCATAGGACAACGATTAGTCGTGCACTGCACAAAGTTGGCCTTTATGGAAGAGTGGCAAGAAGAAAGCCATTGTTAAAAGAAAACCATAAGAAATCCCGTTTGCAGTTTGCCACAAGCCATGTGGGGGACACAGCAAACATGTGGAAGAAGGTGCTCTGGTCAGATGAGACCAAAATGGAACTTTTTGGCCAAAATGCAAAACGCTATGAGTGGCGGAAAACTAACACTGCACATAACTCT
>VURO01020965.1:7198-19824 GCA_015108175.1 Pelvicachromis taeniatus
GGGGGTGAGTGAGGGAGGGGGGGGGGGGGGGGGGGGGGGGGGGGAAGAAATATCTTAATGTTAATTGTAACGGCTTCTGTCATGTCTTTTGCAGATTAATAGTGCAGTCATGTCTATGGTGGACCTATACTTCCCTCCATCTTCAGGAGTTTCCATCATTGCTGAGCCTGGCAACTTCTTTGTGTCCACTGCTTTCACCCTGGCTGTCAATGTCATCTCCAAGGAAGTGGTGGCACGTGATCCCCAGGACCAGGAGCATGGTTAGTGGCAAGATCCTCACTTAGGAACCAGAATGATTGTGAAGGACATACTCTGTAAAAACTGCATTTAAAACAGTAACTCTAGCAGTACACAATGCATTTTCATGTAGAAATCAGTTTTGTACAGCATGAAAAGTATTATTATACCAGGAATTGTCAGTGCAGTTATGAATCAAACAGTAAAATGAAATTCAAAAACTTTTCTGCCCTCTTCTGAACAGATCTGTCTCCCAATGAAGAGCCAGAGTTCCAGTACACTATGAACGAAGGAGTGTACGGATCATTTGCCAGCAAACTCTCTGAAACACTGATATCTGCCCCATCTGTTCACAAGGTGAGTCTCAAAGATTCAAAGTGGGTCAGTAGAAATTTACTGAACACTTTATTAGGTACATCTTAGTAGTACCAGGTTGGACCACTTTTATCTACAAAGCTTTTGCATCGATTTAACAAGGTGCTGGAAACACCTGCAAGACATTTTGGGTCATACTAACAAGATTGCAGCAAGCAGATTCTGCAGATCTGTTGGCTGCAAATTCATAATGCAAATGTCCTGTTCCACCACAAAGGTCCTCTGTTGGATGGATGATAGAGAGACGGATCCATCCAGCCAACAAAGGACCTTTGGGAAAAATGTTTACCTAACAAAGAGCCCATTGAGTGTGTAACCACAACACAGGATAATTTCTCTACACTTCTCAATGTGTATACACACTTTGTTATTATTAAATTAGAAACAACACCTTAATCAGCGACTGCCCACATATATATTTACACACTGTAAAATGACTAAAATAATCACCTTTATTGCCTTATTAGCAGAACACTTCCCTGGATGTACCGGTGTTCAGCAGCAGCTTGTGGGGTCCTTCTGGAGATGATCTGGACCAGGTAGTGGAGCACTGTCTTTTACCTGAGCTCAACATTGGCGACTGGCTCATGTTCACTCATGCGGGCTCCTACAGCCTGGGTCAACCACTATGCTCCTCCACTGACTCACCACCACCCCCTGTGTACTACGTCATCTCCTCTAGAGACTGGTAAGTTTGGCAGTGTTGGAGAAAATGTTTCCCGTGTAAAAATGTGGAGGTTACGGTCCTTGATTCCTGTTTATTTTCATTCACCAGGTTTGAGATGCAGGATACTGGCGTTACCAACGAGGCTACGCTTAAGAACTTCTCCCTGGTCCCGTACTTCCTCAGTTCCTGCCAAACAGAGGCTGCACTGTCTGTCCCAGCTTAGGAAACATCTGACTGGGACCAGAAGTCTTTTCACTTCTCTCACTTGTTTCTGCTGCTAGCTTCCTTTGGTTCACATTCCACTGGGGTCAACTCCCCCAGTAGTGCTTGAAATTGCCTGGACCAGACCAAATTCATCTCACAGACCCCAGTGCACAGGGCTTGTATGTGGTCAGCCCAGGAAACCCTAAGTAGGTGTTAATTAGTATGCAACAAAATGGACGAGTCCAGCAAAGACAGTTTGGGGACTCCTCTTGAACTACAGTTTGCACCCCTACCGTAGACATATAATACTTTTAAATGATTATATTTGACAGATATTATTATTCATATCTCCTTTGCTGTTGTCAGTCTTGTAAAGTATGATGCGTATCCCTGATTGAAGCAGTGTATTTAAAAAAAGAAATACTTTGGAGATTATATAGAAATTTTTGCCAAAAGATTTGTATTTCTGATTTTAATTTGTCGTGTAGTTTTTTGTGTGCGCGCAAAGGCTAGAATCCATTATTACATTTAAAAAATGGCATCTTCATATTAAAATGAGAGCTTGCAGCATATCTTTGCTGTACATACAAAATGTTTGGCGTCCCCATGATGTCAGTTTCTGGAAAATGATTTGAAAGCTAAAAGGTCAGTGTTCTTAAATAAGTTGGTGTTTGCATGCTTTTCCAAAGTGCTGAGCATCTTGCTCCCAAGACTGGCAGGTGAGTGCTCTGCCACCCGACAGCGAAGCAGGTTTTATTAGACAGCATGTGCTGCAGATGGAAAACAGGAAGTGCTGATGGATAATGAATCGGCTTACACTGAAAATGACATTGTTTCTTTACAAAAAAAATTATTTTAAAAGCTACTACAAGTTCTATTTCTACTCATGTAGTTTGAAAATATTCTTTCAACATCTGTGTTGAAAGAATATTGCAGTATTTCCTGACATCAAGTATACTTGCATTGTGTGTATCATATCTGTGAACTTGTCATAAATCTAAGGCATGATAAATTATCGGGCATTTGCCTGCTTTTAACGTGTAGCTGTGCTTGTCTAAATGAAGCCTAATAAACACCCCACTGACTGGACTGTGACACAGTGTGTGTGTAAAATTGGTACCCCTCTGTTAGTTTCACAACCTGATAATTTTATAAAGTTATGTGATAAGCTGTAAGGGGATACATTTTCAGGTAATGTAGGAACCGCAGAAAATATTTGAAATTACTTTGTTTTTTATTAATCTAGACAAATACGTTCAGATTTATTAAGAAATTTTGTGTTTTGTGCAAGAAAATGTGCAAAAATATTTTAAACTGATTGTCATGGCACAAAAGAACAACATTTAACAATTTTGGTCAAATATCACTGACGAAAAAGTAAACGTAACATTTAAATACATAACTACTCAGCTTATGCTGATGCAGTAGTTCAGTGTAAACACTTTCATTACCTCGTTTATATTCAATTAGAATGATTGCAGAACAGCAAGTATAGTAAAGTCTAACAGTTGCACAATAGCCCTTTCATAAGGTGACGTAAAAAAAAACAAAAAAACATTACAGTCTTCTGTGCACCCAGGCTGAGTCAGTCTCAACAGCTTGGCGCATCTCATTTGGTTTCACAGTGGTGGTTTTTCTGTTGTTGAAGAGGATAGTCTGCATGCAGCAAGATCAGCACCGTCCCCTCATCGCTGCCAGGTGTCTTCGGGCGTGCTTGGCCAGGTGGTCACTACGCATGAAGCGGCTGAGGCACATTGGACAGGCAAACTTTTTTTCTCCCGTGTGGGTTCGGCGATGGCGGGACAGCTCATCGGAGCGAGCAAAACGCCTCTCGCAGCCCTCCCACTTGCATTTATAGGGTTTCTCACCTGTTGATGGTGGAGGAAAGAATGATTTTTTTTTTTTTAAACATAGTCCAACGGGAAACACGTTTGCTTTCATGACTAGATGATCACACTTGTGCTCTTTACAGACTTTAGGTTTCTCTGAAGAACGGAGAACCCCCCTCACCCCAGCAGAAAACTGCATTAACTTAACATTTAAATAATTTGTCTCTTACCTGTGTGTGTCCTCATATGGGCCTTGAGATGAGAGCTTTTGAAGTAAGTCTTGTTGCAGTTCTCACGGGGACAAACGTGATTGCGTGCGCGGGCCACATCTGGCTGCTGAGGGACACGTCTTTGCTCCGATAAGGTGCGATGAGGCGCCGGGGCAATGGCAGCGAACTTTGTTCCACCATTGGTCACCGGCACCGGCTGAACGTAGAGAGGAGGAACAGATGGCTGAGGGACAAGGAGCATGACGGGACCCTTTGCCACCTGACCCCCCACAAGGAAGATCTGAGCAGAAGAAGCGGTTTGTCCTTCTGGTTTGTGCTGTAGCTGCAGTGGCGTGTGCACCATGGTGATTGCAGGAAGTATTTGTTGCTGCTGACTGTGTGAGTTTGTGACAGTGTTCTGCACAACAGTGGCCGAAGAAGAGACAGGAACAATGTGGCAGTAGACGGGCACAGGCGAGACCAGAACGTCTCCAGCTGGGACAGACTGAGGCGTATTTTTATTTTCATCTGAGCCTAAAAGGCTTCCTGGGTTCTGTCTGGACTGAACAACATATCGGGACGTCTCAGTGCAAGCTCGTGTTGTAACAATCGCCTCAGAGTCTCTGCTACTCAGCCCATCTTTACAGTTCAAATCAGTTTTAGAGTCCAGCGTGTGAACACGAACAACCACCTCCTCCTGCTTTGAGACACTTTGAAGGTTGCAGGAACAGTGGAGGCCATCTGCAGTGTGACGGATCACACTGGTGCACTGGAAGCTCTGCTGGGACATCTCGTCCGTAGGTCGGTGAGTCTTCGGAGCTGGACAGGCCGTCTCAGAGTGAGGCGGGCTGTATGGTGGTGTCATGCACTGAGAAGAAAAGGCAGATTATCAAAGTCAGAAATAAAGTTGTCAGTTCTGTCCTACTACATTTACTAGAATCATGCAGTTACATAGAAACCATTTCATCGTAAACTAAAGATTAAGGCCTACACAAGGATCGCTTACAAAAAGAGAGTCCTGCAGCACAGCAGAACTGGTGGTGACCGGGTCATCCTCTGAGGAGTCTGAGGAGGGAGACAGAGGTCTGAAGTGCCTCACCCTGAAGTTTCTTGACTTCCAGTGCTTAGTCATGGACATCAGAGCCCGCACAGCTTCCATGTCACCTGCACCCATGTCAGTTGGCTGGAATTCACCCTGGATGTCTGAGATCTGACAGTGGTGCTCCTCAGACTTCATCGTGTAACTCTGGCAGAGACCAAATTAATTGTCATTTAAGTTCATAATATATCATGCTACGGAAATCCAACAATAATAGCCTTCACTAAAAATAAATAAAATATTCACATACCTATCAAAATTACACTATGACCATTATCTCGGGGCCTTAAAGATTTTTCCATTTGTCGCCATTTACAGAATGCATGAAGCAGCATGAGAGATAAGCATGATCAGCTGCTGCTCGTCGGCGCGGTTGCCCTTTCACCTACTTCGCTGGGGGACAAAAGCAGCATGTGTGGTGGTTACAAAACAGACACACAACACCTACAGTAAGAACTCCTCCCTGCCCAGGCCCGGATCACCACACACAGACTGCACCCACCATCATACTCCTCAGTAACTATTGATGAAGCCCACCAAGTCCGACTGATTAGCTGCTTTTCAAAGGGCCGACAACCACTTTATCAACGTGTTTCCACACGAACATTAAACACGTAAAAAGAAAATGCCACGCTAAACCGAAAACGTGTCGAGTATGACGACGCTAACATCTACTTACATATATGTATGTGTGCGTCAAATGTTCAGGAAACTGGTTTAGTCCCTAAATGCGCGTCCACAAATCTCGTGCGAACAACTTAAGACCAGGCAAGAATGTTCCCTAATTTCCTCCACAGGCTCGTTTCCATTCATCGTTTCAAATGCGGTGGGGGGAACTAATGGGCGTGGCCCGAAGCCGCGCCCAATGGGACGCAAAGGTGTGTTTTAGGGTAGACCAATGGTGCGGGGGTACTGTGCGTGATCAGGGGCTGCACGCACCGTGGGGACTGCGTGGTACACAACAGCAAGGGACTGTGAGAAACACCCCCACCCCCCAACCCAAAACACACACACACCCACCTTACAAATAACTGGCGTTTTTAATGAGTAACTTTGCCCTGACGAGCAGACGCTCACCATCTGTCTTGACTAATCATCACAATGACGCTTGGAGTGAGAAAAGATGCTCATTATCAAACAGCAACATGTAGGTAATTAATACAGCACTTGTAACTACTTAACAATCTTCAGATACATTTATCTAAATGAAGCTACTGTTTAATTAAACTAGAGAGGCAGGGTCGTGGATAAAAGGAGGGACCTGAGGTGGCAATCTATAATATCTCCTAATGTTATATCTTCTTTATTCATCAGTGAGTGGAAATTATGTGGACAAGAGGTTCGGACCCCTCCCCATTCACTAACACCAAATAGTTGTTTCCTTACTACTAGTATTCATTACCATAAATCTCATTCAGAGTTGTAACCAGACTGCATTTTGTTAGCTGCAGTGTCTTGCGTGTAAATCTCGTCCTACACTTTGTTGCAAGGCAGCTGTGTTCGAATCATTTCACCTGACAGGAAGAGTTTGGTGCTTAAAGCGACAACAATACATATAACACATTTAAAGGTACTGAATACTACCAGTCAATGACTTGAATAGGCTACATCTCTTGAATCATTTTTTGCTTTTTATTTCTTCTCAAATTCTCCCCCAATATAGATATATGTTATTTTGACTGCTGTTTAAATTAGCAGGCCACTTGTCTTTTGTGGGAGGAAAGAGGTCAGCCAACAGGAGATGGCCTCAGTCAGCCCTATGGATTAGGTAAGTGTCAGCTGTCTAGACCTTCCTGCACAGCACAGAGAACTGGGACAAAAGGCCAGTTGTAGACACACAATGGGGAAATACACACACAGACACACAGCCCATTTGACTGTGTGTGACATTGTTGGGATGTTCCTCAAAAGCATATTTGCTGGAAGCAAATAAAAGGGTGACCATTCAGTGCATAACGATTTCATTCATAACTTTCTCCCTGAAATTCTCGTCCAGTGTGTCAGGACTAATAAAAAATATCAAATAAGTATTTTCTGATCAGTAATCCAACTTATAGTGCATTGCAATTGGCCAATCCGAATCTCATTTATCTACGTGAATCATGTTTGCATGTTGAGTTTATTGCAAAGAATTTAAAGATGACAGATGGGGAGAAAAACAATGAATGACTCCTGTTGTACACGTGGCTCTTCATTCTATTAGAAATATATGACATGTGTTACACTCTGAGGTGGGCATACTTTGTGATTGGCAGGTAGCTGCTGCATGAGCATGCAGTTTCCTTCTGCATCATCCTTGGTTTGCAAAACAAGTGAGAGGTTATGCCATAACCTCTCAGCTTAAGTGAGAGGTTATGGCATAAAAGAACATATTTTTTCAAGGATCCTATGGCATGTTGTTGGTCGTTGGCCAATCATAGCATAGCTCTTTAGAGCAGAACCTCACAACATGTGTATGCAGTTGTGCAATGCATAATTGGAGTTTGTTGGCAGGGGTGATTTCCACTTCAACTAGATTAGCAAGGACTTGGGGTTCTCTTTAGCGCTTTCACAAATGGGCTGGTGTGTGATTTTCTTATAGATGTCATTTCAGGGGAGGCTGAATGCTGTTTCTCTCTCTCTCTCTCTCTCTCTCTCTCTCTCTCTCTTTCGCTCTTTTTTTTTGGTTAGTGCTGGCGAGTGCATGTCAAGAGCTAGAGCTACATTCTGTCCTTTCCTAGTCTTGCAAAGATATGCTTCTGCCAGCACTAAGAGAAGTTATTTTAAACTCATACTCTTCAGCTATTGATCATGTTACCTCAGTCAGTAAAACTTGGGCTGAAGTGATTGTGGGCTGACTGACAGCAGCTTGTCTGGGTTCACTGATGAAAACAGACTAGTTTTAAGGTAACAACTGGAAAACCTGTGGTTATACCGAGTAGGATATGTCGTCTCTTGTGTCTCTATGTGCAATAAAACTTTATTCACTTTCTAAAGCCCAAAACCCGCTAACCTTTCTCTGATGATAATGCAGTTTTCTGGCCCTGACTCTTTGTACCCATATTTGAGAACTCCAGAGGTCATTTAATAACCCAGCACGCTCCTACCTAAAAATAGCTCTGGTTTGTTTGTCTACACCCTTAAAAAAGGGTACAGGGTGTTTTTTTTTTTTTGGTTTTTTTTTGGAGCAATGGCCTTGGCTTCAATAACCTCTGTGTTGAACTCAGTAAACACAGATAAAACTTACACTCATCTCTCATCTGGTTGGTTGACGTGGTGCATACATGCGTGAAGAAGAATAGTCTAGTGAAAGCATGCTCTTTCACATCTGCACTATTTATTTTAATAACATTGTTTAAATGTTTGTGAAATCAACAGTCACAGGCGCAGGTAACACAAAAGGCCAGTATAAGACTTGTGTGTCTTTTTCTTTATGTTACAACTGATACTTTTTTGAAACATTTGCTCAGTCGAGCTGCAGACAAAAGTGGACTGCAGGCCAGGGTAGGACAACATCCATGTGGGTCATTTTGAGTCAGATGATTGCATTTCTCTTTGCAAGAGCTGAGTGGAGACGTGTGCTGTACTTTGCAGATAAAAGAGGAACCTGACTTGGGGCAGCAGTGCACGTCTTTTTTCCTCACCATGCTTCAAATCAGATCACTATGAAATTCTGCAAGAAAACTCTTATTTTCGGTTCCAGCTTTGAACTTTCCGTGCACATATCAGAATGTGTGTATATATATGTTTATATTTGGAAAAACTGCAGCATTTGTGTAGCAGCGCAGGAAGGACGGTTGTCATTGCTACAACTGTCTCACATTGTTATCAAAGGTAAACCGTGCCACCTACTGGTGAGATAAACTGCAGCTTTTGGGATACATGTATAGCCAAAATGTGAGTTGGAAATCATTTTAATTCATATGTTTCGCATAGGCTGTTTTTATTTATTTGTCTTTCAACAATGCAATTTTTGTAGGACAGGAAACACAAAATCTATATTTCAGGAAATTGGATAATTCAAATCTTATCATTTTCACCAGGCACTGAGCAGAGGTTCATTCACCTCTCCTCTCCCTAATGGCCATCTCTTGACTATAGCTCCTCTGCTCACATCCAGGACATGCATGGGTCAAGAATAAAGCTCAGCTTAAGCTAGAGTTTTCTTTTGACAACGTTACATAATGGTAATCTCGTGCTTAAATTAGTCTTCTTCTTTTTTCTTTCTTTCAAACAACAGAAAATTATTTCCTTAACTCAACAGGGCTTAAATAGACTGGGAATACGCACTAACACAGTTTTCCTGGGAGGGAGATCAGCTGTGCACACACTCCCAGTGGTCGTCCATTTATAGAGCTCAGGTTTTAGGTGGTTCAGTTTGAAATATAAACCAGTGTAAGAATAGCAGCAATGATCTGAGGGTCGTGATTTTTTTTTCTCACTTTCTTTAACATCTGTTTTATCTCTGCTGCCACAAGGACAGATACGAGTATTGAGGTATGAGGAGAAGAAAAGTGGAGTTCCTGCGTCATACACTCAAAAATAAAATAGGGCCAAAATGCTGACTTTAACTAATTTGACATAATGTAAATCTTCCAAGTAATTTTGTTATATAAGTGCAATGAAATTTCTCGATTGGCGTACAGTTTATACAAAGCATATTTTCTCAACTATTAGATATAAAAAAAAAATATACAACAAACAATAATTACTATATAAAAAAATATAATTTCATTTTCAGATTTTGATGTTGCTCTTTCTTTATCTGCAAGAAAAAATATTTGGTTTACCAACTGACGCTGAATTCTTTGGACAAATCACAATTGCAAACATTTTTCAGAAACATTATATTTACATTTTAATACAACTTAGACTTGGGTAACCTCCAAAATGACTCTGACAACTGTGGGGTGGTTGGATGTATTGGGAGTACAAAGCAGTAGTGATTGGTTTTATGGAGTGGTCTGAGAGGAATCATCTGCTTCTGAGCGCTGGTGATCGACTTTAGAAGGAAGAGGACAGCCACACAATCCAATCCTGGGACAAGACGTCGATGTGGTGCAAGAGTGCAAGTACTTGGGGATCCACATAAACAACAGACTGAACTGGAAGACCAACACAGAGACCATATACAAAAGGAGATGAGGAGGATCTATTTTCTTTCAGTGTGCACAGCAAAACGTTCAGGATATCACTCAGTCCTGGCAAGTGCAGTGTACTTTGCTGTGGTCGGCTGGAGGAGTAGCATCAGAGCTGGTGACACCAACACACTGAATAAAGTGATTAAGAAGGTCACTCAACAAACTACAGTATTATCCTTGACTGCAGCTTCAACAGGCTGATTCAGATACACACTTATTACAGAAACAGGAAATCTTTCATACCTCAATCTATCACTCTCTATAATACAATGTCTCAGAAAGACATCTGATATTATTATTATTAGTATTATTTTGTCGTTGTTTCATCTTTCTTTCAACTGATTTAAAACAAGGATGAAATTTCGTAGTAAGTAGGGGCAAAGTATACTTGTCATTCATTTCTTCATTAACATTTTATTATTCATAAATATTGTTTAAAAAAAAAACAGGCGAGTATAAGCAAATGGCAAACACACACACACTAGCAAAGAATTCAGTGCACTTACTAGTTACAGACACGCACACACGTATACATAGGCCTGCATAAGCACACGTGTTCACAGGGAGAAAATAGCCACATTAGAGTGGACGCTAGCAAAGAATTCAAGTTGGGTAGCTTAAACGCTAAAGCTAGCTAACGGTGCTAGCTGTGAGACATTGTCACAGCAGCATCCGCGTTGGCTTTTTAGACTGACATTAATACATTTATTACCACTGATTAGCTACCGTGTTATGCATTGTACATACCGCTTTCTTTAACTGAATGGCTTTAGAAAGAATATTTGATCTATTATTAAACATGTTGACTTGGCAGACAATAAAGCTAGAATAATGACACAATTTCTAATAGAAAAAACGATATCACCTCCACGCGCATGTAACTGCACAAAACGCACACATTTGTGCTGCTTCTTTTTCGTTGGTATTCTATTTTAAAACCTATTGGCTCATCTTTTTCTATTCCATTGTTCCAGGTTTTAAAGAGATAACCTCGCAAAATTTAACCCTTTCTTTGACCTTCATAGTGCTTTAGTGAACATATGAACACCTCGGCTGCCTAACAGACTAAGGTGCAACTGGATTAGAACAAAGCCTTCGGACTGTGGAAGTGCAGCGCTTTTTGTTACAGATGTCTTTCTTCTCGAGGCCAGTCCCATCCAATTTTTTTATTTCCTGTTTGTGCTAGAGGTCCAACCAGCGGAGCGAGTGCATGTGCACTAATCAACACACACAGAAGAAGCTGGTTAGAGTTAAGATGGCGGCATGTGGGTGAGGAGGCTGGGATCTAACTCGAGCTTTTTCGCCCTTAAAAGATTCCTATGAATCCTCATATATACAGTAATCGAAAGAGTACCCATTTCCACACGTCTCTGTGTGATTTTGGATTGGCCCCATGACATCTATACACTTCGTGGTTCACCCGTTGCCCGGGACCGAGGATCAGCTCAATGACAGGTATTTTGTTGCGGCCCGTGGAAAAAGAAGACTTGAAATCAATATTTATGTGGGGGCTGTGTTGCTTATTATTCGAGGTAGCATTTGTGCTTCATGTTGACATTGTCATGTGAATATGTTCGGGTTTAAATTATTTAAATGACCCCCCCACCCGGGGGGTAAAACAAGGCCCGGCATTTTGAGCAACCCTTGTTAGCTTGCTGCTACCTAAACAGAGTCATTTGCTAACATGCTAACCTGTTAACTGGCTTTCAGTCGAATAGCTAACGCTAGCTGTCGGTTTCCTTGGTTCTTTGGATGGATTGGCTCTTAGTCAAAGTTGCGGGGTTGGGGGATGGGGTAAAGAGAGGGTATTAAAGGTCGTAAAAACACAACTTAGTAGAAAAATTCAATCTTTTTCGTGTACAGTTACCATATACGCCCTTTGACAAGTGTCATTGTTTGTTTTGCGAGCGTCTTGTTGATTTACCGTGATCTGTGGCTAACGTCAGTTTACCGATAGCTAGCTGCTAATGCTAGCAAGCTAGTTAATTCGCTACCATGCTCTTAAGAAAGCCAAATATTTGCATTCCAGGGCCTTTGTGGTAGGCTCTTCTTTTTCTTGACGTTTCATTAGACATTTACTTACTAACATCATATGAAATTATGTCACCGTTTGTCTGCTTTTAGCATTGCGCACTGAGATAAATATCTAAAATATGCAGCGAAGTACTGTTAGCACCATCGGATTCAAATTAATCTTGTTATCGACTTGAATAAGGTGGCAAGCCAAGGCTTATAAAGTTTACGGTCTGTGCTCGATTCTAAATTGTCCTGGGTGCCCACACGCGACATTTTAAGTCTTCTCACCGTTGTCTTCATACAGTGTGACACCGCACAGTGTATTTGGCCGCATACTACATTGTTACTAGTAACAAAGTGCTGGTATGCATCACTCTGACTTTATGGATTTTTAGTTCTAGACTGAAGCTGTCGTTTGTCGGTGGGTTTAACGACGGTGTCCAGGAGATTGTTTACGACTTTTTTTTTTCTTTTTGGCAGAACATGCGATTTATGATAAAACTATTTATAACATCCATTGAGACTGAACTGATTAATGAGCTGCTCTACTTAAAGACAAAAAGGTCAAGAAGTCAAAGTGTTTTTAGAATGACCTTGAGATTAAATACTGGTTATGGGCACGGAAGGATTTAAACACCCTCCGTTTGTTGATTTTACTGTCCAAATCTGCGGGAATCAGCTTTGGTCTGATTGACATGAAAGCACAGTTTGCTCTGTGCTGGTCAGAGGCACCGCTGAAACATCTTGATTGTATGGACTATTGCTTCCTTAAAAGAGGTCAGGCTTTTTCGATCCCCAGGCATGCATGTCATTGCATGCTGCTGTCACCATGTGCTGTTAACCCCCCCCCCCCACAGGCACAATCTTCGC
>VURO01020965.1:19844-31173 GCA_015108175.1 Pelvicachromis taeniatus
AGTGAACTTGCAGTTGTCAAAGCAGATAAGTGCCTCTATCTTTAATAAAGAAAAAGGCTTAGTCCAGCTTGCCTAGCATGAATATCTGGTCAGATTTCTTTGTTTGACCGGAGGTTTGCTTGCACACATTGATTTAGGACAGTGAAATGGCAAATGGTATTCCCCTGTAGTGAGATGGATATTTTGTGCTTAGTTTTTTTCAGAAATAGTTTTGAATGCTCATTGAAGGAAATAGACTTGTCTGTGCTAGAGTACTACCATTTGTTTGATGGGACATTTAGTGAATAGCTGACCTGGATGCTTTGTGAGTCATTTTCTCTTACTTTTCTGCAGTGTTAGGAGTGAGGCATGGGCTTTTTATTATGTCCTATTTGTGACGAGAATTCTGCCTATTCTGTGTTTCATGTCCCAGTGGTTTAAAGACATTGGATGTTATTTAAAAATATTTCCTGTTTACATTCTATCTTGCATTTAATGGCTTTCTAAAGGGTGGAATTAGATTTACTGGCATTTTCTGACATTCTGTATAAGCTCTGCATCTATTTTCCTATACAATTCTTTGTTTGTATGTTTAATTAGTGAGATTTGTGTGTTTTTGTATGTTTGGCCTTGACAGTAACATGTATTTGTGATCAAATCATGCATTTTTGTTTTTTTAGGTCAGTTATCACATCACCAGGGATCTTTTGCACTTGAGAGTTGAGGAAACCATACAATCCAGACCTTGTGTGTGCTTAAGCATGATTGGATAACATGAAATGGGTTTCATGACATGGGAAAAACACTTCCTTATAAAAGAGACTGATAGTCTAAAGTGTGGAAGTTGATGTCTAATTTCTTTCTTTCTTTTTCTGTGCTGATTTTCAGTGGAACGCAGCAGCACACAGCTAGGCCGCCTATTTCAGAAAGTTATAAAACAGACTTTTTTTTCTTTTTGAAGCAATTAAAAAGATTATTTTGGACTGCAAGATGAAACAAATGCTTTTCATTGTGTCAGTGGGACATCTTTATTTTATTGTGGTTCTGGGGGGAAAATTCAGTTTCTGTTTTCTATTTGGACCATTTCAGTTTCTAGTTGACACCATGTAGGGCTAAGCATGTGATGTTTTCATGCCATTCTCACATTATTGTTACTAAAGATTGCAGATAGAAGATTCAGTTTCCTGCAGACAGCTGGATGGTGGTCATGACTCATCTTAAATGTTAATATAGGCAGTTTTACAGCACACTTGTCAGGATTATCAAGTGGAATAGGGACCGTAAATAGTTTGCTTTACACTTAGGGGCAACTCACAGCGAAACCTGAAAGAGCTGTTCTAATTTCGTTTATATTTTCTTTAAACTGCTCTGTGTCTATTTGATAAAAGGAATGAAGCAGGGAAAATCAATATAGTGTAATTTTTTTTTTCACATTACCAGTAACGGTGGGTTGTGGATTCATAACTTTTGAACTCTGTAGTACATTAAAAACTGACTGAGGTTTTTAATGTACTACAGTTTTCCAAGCATGGATTAAGCTAGGTGTCCTAGATGATAAACTTAGTTTTTTTTTTTTAATGAATTTTTTTAAGCTTGGGACTAGACTTAAACCATGTCTGGGATCTTGCTGAAAGGTGTTTAAAATATATATTACAACTCTGGCTTGTGCCGCTGGCTCATATCTTCCGATGGGATTGTCCTTCTTAGAGGAAACTGTAGCGCCTTTAGCTACAGTTAAACAAAAATCAACAGAACTATAGAGAGAGTTTTTACCAGTTTGTAACCATCCATTAATTTACGTATAATATGCATTTTATTCTCAAATAGTGAGAAATTAAAAGTTAGCACAGTCATTGCATTAACTCTACACAGTCCAACAGGTTCATGGTGCTTGCTGCACATACATTATTACGTATGTCACATAATTACCTCTCAAGTTCCCACAGATGTTTCACCAGTGCTGATCAAGAACTGAATTCTTTTTTTTTGTGTGTGTGTGATTAGCAACCTAGTGTGTGTGATTAGCAACCTATTGTGTGTTATTACAGTTTTTAAAAGCAAATCCTTATCAAGTGTTTGACATTGTCATCTTTCATCTTCTCCCTTATCTTGTGTAAATTAGAAAATGCTATAAGGTAGAAAAGAGGTTTTCTTTTCCTCATTCCTAATTGAATTGAATTAACAAATTATCCCGAGATTATGATCATTCAGAAAAATTGAAAAGATGCAAACATGTTAAAAGCATTCTGAAATGCACATATATTCTTCATGCTTGTTTTACAGCAATTTGTATGCAAGTTAAAAGGGCTTGTATATAAACAGTAACTCATGTGACAGCATTTCTCTCAGTATGCTTTTTGGCTCCCACACAGGAACCTGCATTGTGGTCTTAAATTGGTTTGGGTGATATGTTAATACAGTTTGTTTTTGTTTTGTTTTGTTGTTAGACTCCGTGAAGTCTCAGAGAAGCTCAACAAATATAGTTATAACAGGTGAGTGCGTATCTGTGTTGTATTTTTAGGTGATTTTATTCAGTGTGATCACTTATTATAAAAATAATTTTGCTTGCTGTCCTGTGTGTTGGCTCACTTTTTGTTTCTTTTTCCTTTCCTTTAATGCAGTCATCCACACCTTAGTCTGCTGGAGCAGGCCACCCTAAAACAGTGTGTTGTTGGTCCAAACCATGCCGGATTTCTCCTTGAGGTAATGATCAGCCGGCCTCTCACTTTGCTGTACAACATGAGAAAATATGCTTCAATAGATGTAGATGTGGATTAGATTTTTTTTTTAATGTTGTTAATATTCATCATAATTCTGCAGTTGGTGCAGCTCAGTTTGAACAGTGCAAGAGTCACTAGTAGTTGACCTCAGGCTCAGCTGAAGTGTTGAGTGTTTGTTCATGTCAAGCGTAATGCCACATTATGATGACGTTGAATTATAGATTAGTGTACGGCACCATGGTGATAAATGAATTGGCATGCTGTAGTTAACATGCTTATTAACTATCTTTGGAAAAATAGTTTAAAGAAAAGATTGTATTTTACTCAGCTTTGTTTTCAGTTCCTAATATAATAAATTCCACCCAGTGTTGCAGTTTTATTTATTCGTTGTCCCTTTGTCATTAATGTAATACATTAAAAGTCACTGTTGCGTCTCTATCAGGATGGACGTGTATGCAGAATCAGCTTTGCTGTCCAACCCGATCGCCTGGAGCTCAGCAAGCCGGATGGCAATGATGGGTGAGAGACTTGTTTATGATGAGATCTGTCCCAGGAAACCTTTTTAGCTTTTAGCTTTGGCACTGAATTGGAAAACAGATTGCTTGTGGAGACGTCTCATTCAAGATGCAGCGAATATGCTCAGGCTTATGGATCTTGGTTGCTGTAATTTGAATTCTAGTCAATACTTATGCCCTTTTTGGCGAGCATAACACATTTGGACATGGTTTCATTTCTAGAATATTACCGTCCTGTTGTCTGTTTCAACAAAGATTTGCTTCAAAGTCTTAAATCTATAGCTGTAAACGTGTATTTCTGTACATTATTTTACCTAAACTGCTGTTTGACTGTCGGAGGCTCTTGTTTTACTTTAATTAAAATCAAATCTTCTCAGTATAGCTCTGTCTTAAGATTTCTTTTTTTTATTTATTTATTTTTCTGTATCTTGATTATAAAAAGAAAAAGCATTTTTCTTTTGGACACCAATAGACTAAAAACATAACTTTCTGAAAGCCAGTTTTCTTTTTGGCTGAGCAAGTGTGTGCCATTTGCCACAACTCTTTTTTTTTTTTTTTGGTATGTGTCTATAAAAATACCTTTTCACTAGCTGGTTTTTCTTGTTGGCTATGAACATGAATTTTGGCGAGTGTCTCACTGATAGTTGTTGATGTCCTGCCAGCAGAACAACATCCAACAGTGATGTCATATACTAGTTGTTCAACATGCGTGCGAGTCATGTTGTAAGAGACTAAGGAGCCCTCTGCTCCAAATTTTGCTGTAGAACATGTGTTTTGTTGCCCGCCACAGACTCGCAGAACAACAGGACATTGCTTAGCTATTCGTTTGACACTATTGTGGGTTGTTGGGAAGCCTGAAGAAAAGAGCCAGGTTGTCTTCGGGAAGTTTGTCAGCATACTCAATAAACACATTTTTTTGTGGTTTTGAATTGTAACAAAAGGCTAATGGACTGTGTCGGCTTATTGACTGCTGGATTGAATTTATTTGCTTTTATTATATCTGAATAATTTGACTTTCCTTTTCTGTATTCCATTTCCTTCTGTAACAGTGTAGTAATACCTGATTATGTTATTTTGTTAAAAGGGTTTGTTTGTTTTTTACTCAATAGACAATTTATACAAACGTACAACACATCACTTAGGAATATTGCAGCAAACTACTTTTGTTTAAACTCAGACAACATTACATTATTCAATTATTAGGAGAAAGCACTCGCAGCCCCAAAAACACAAGAACTTTTAAAAACGGAAAGTCTTGATGGAGGAATGAGTTGCAGCCAATTCTGATTCCCAAGGGTGTTGCCATGCTAGTCTCCAAAATACCCCCTCCTGTTTCACAGTTTAATAATAAAAATGAATCCTGAACCAAGGGGTGTAAATTAACTAATACCTGGGGTAAATTTACTTTGTTAACCCAGGTTATAAAGGTAAAAAAAAGATAATTTTTTGTTTGTTTGTTTTTAAGTCCTTTTGGGACATCTGTAGGTTTGTAACTGATCTCCCATCTTTTGTTTCCAGTTCAAAGTTGAGCAGTGGTTCAGGGACAGGAAGGAGCTCCAGGCCAGGCAGGACCAGTGATCCACCCTGGTTCCTGTCTGGTTCTGACACACTGGGCAGACTGGCAGGCAACACCCTTGGGTAAGTTCTGGCAGGGCTGACAGAGTCGACTGGTCCTGTGAAAGCTCAGTGTATAGAGATTAACACTGGCACAGCAGTGAGTTAGTGGTGTTTTCCATGCTTTTTTTCCACTGCCACACATTCTGGTGAGAACTTTTCAGGGTACTGTAAAATGTAAATGCACGTATCCCCAGTGGATGCATCAAAAAGCATCAGCTTGTTCATCAATCCTGTGGTTTTCTTACTGCTTTTCATATTGGTGACCACTGGAGAACCACTTTCTGCTACAAAATATTGTTGTTGTAAGACCTTCTCAATACAATTCAATGCCTGGGAAAATGGTTCAAACATCCCAAATAAACAAATGTGTTACTTACTCTTGGACTAAATTAATCTGCTATTATTCCACTTTTTCTTTCACTTGGCATGATTAAATTAGGAAAAGGACCACCAGTTAAATCTGAATTTTTTTTCTTGCGGATTCTATCTCAATGCGGACTAGCCCGTCTCTGCTGTCACAAAGACTGAATTCCTTTATAATCAGATGTGTGCATTTCGATTCTACTGTTTGTAGTCAGGTGGTGTCTTTTTGGCAGTCGTGTCTGATTGTGGTTTTATACTGTGCGTAACAGGAGTCGCTGGAGCTCTGGTGTAAATGGAGGCAGTGGTGGAGGTGGAAGTGGAGGTGGAGCAGGAGGAGGTGGAGCAGGAGGTGGAAGCAGTGGAGGAGGCGGCGGAGGAGGAGGCGGAGGCACATCGGGTAGGTCGTCAACAGCAGCTCGCGACTCCCGTCGACAAACCAGGGTCATCCGTACAGGAAGAGATCGAGGCTCGGGACTTCTAAGTAGCCAGCCTCAGCCTGTCATACCAGCTTCTGTCATCCCTGAAGAACTCATTACTCAGGTACAGGACGCTGAGCCTATACACAGACCTGTCCTCAAAAAAATGTTTTTGTAGCCTCATTTTAATCCTTTCCTTACAGTAATTAACAGAGAGACACAAGAGAAATGTTTTTTTACTTTTGTGTCCTTGTACATTCCCCAAGGCCCAGGTAGTTCTTCAAGGGAAATCCAGGAGTGTGATCATTAGGGAGCTCCAGAGAACCAACCTAGATGTCAACCTCGCCGTAAATAACCTGCTGAGTCGGGATGATGAAGATGGAGATGATGGCGATGACACAGCCAGCGAGTCTTACCTCCCTGGGGGTGTGTCACACAAATAGCATTGATGTTGTTTTGTGAAATGACTTCTGTTTAACACTGAAACAGTTTACTTTTAACTTGAGTGCAGCACATTAAGATATAAGTAGGCTTTTGGCAAAATGTTGTACCATTTTAAATTCTGATCGTTGTAATTGTTTTACCATAATCATTAAAAAAGGAGTTGAGGGGTTTTATGATTCTGTCTTAAAATTTGAAATGTATGTGTGCTTCCCTTGTGCAGAGGATCTGATGTCCCTGTTGGATGCAGACATCCACTCAGCCCATCCCAGCGTCATCATTGATGCTGATGCCATGTTCTCTGAGGACATTAGCTACTTTGGCTATCCCTCTTTTAGACGCTCGTCACTGTCTCGCCTGGGATCCTCCAGAGGTAACTCAACAACTCTCTTCTGACTAATGATGGGAAGACAGGGTGTTCTAAAGGCTTTGGTGGCAGCACTGGTGATGGCTTTTGTTCATCTGGGTATGGCTTTATAAGGAAATACTACTGAAAAGCTGGAAATCGAGGCAACTGTGGGTGTAATGCCAAATATTACACTTAACCTCTGTTCAGGTGTTTCTGTAAAGCTTTTGAAAGTGAAATGGTTCTCGTGGTCTACTGTGTACGTTTCCCTTTAGTTTGTTTAGCTGAGTTTATATTATGAATGTTTGGTGTTTTATGCTGCATGGCTGTAGTACATACTGTGAGCTCTCTGAGAAAGGCCCGCTAGGCCCACCTGTCCTAACACGGACCCTTCAAGGGTCTATTTAAAACCCTCCCTAGCCCACTTTTAGCCCATATGCATGCTTTCTTTCTGTCTATCCACTTCCTCTTCTATCTCGCATTTTAATGAGCGTTCAATGTAACTCACCACAGTATAATATAGACTCCCACTCAATCTTAAGTATTAAATTGATTGATTTTTCATTATAGTGATTCTAAAGAATCTATCTTTCTCTCTCTATTCTTAAAACTATGTTGACGGGTCTTTCCCAGAGAGTGGCTTACTTCTATCCCACTGGTGTGACCTTATTGCATACCAGTTCTCCTTCTTCCCTTAGAGCGTGACTCAGAGCTGTTGCGTGAACGTGAGTCTGTATTGAGGTTACGCGAGCGTCGGTGGCTCGACGGGGCCTCTTTTGACACGGAGCGCGGTTCCACCAGCCGTGAGGGGGAACCAAGCCTTGACAAGAAGAGTATCCCTGTGCAGAGCCCTGTCTCCCTGGGAGAGGAGCTCCAGTGGTGGCCTGACAAGGTAAGAAAAGTACAGAGGACGGTAAAGAGACACTTTTTTTTTTTTTTTTTTTAAAACAAAAAAAAGAAGTTGTCATTATTGCAAGACAAGTGGAGATTTCGCCTGTTTCCTTTGTTCTTCTGGTCTCTGTACATCATGGCTGGAGTTGATTTGGATTGAAGTTTGTCTTGACCTTACATTTGCTGAGATCTCCAATTTCCTTTTTCTAGGATGGTGTGAAGTTTGTGAGCATTGGAGCAATGTTCTCAGAGCTGGTAGCTGTGAGCTCCAAAGGAGAGCTGTATCAGTGGAAGTGGAGTGAATCCGAACCCTACAGGAATCCACAGGTGATGAATTCAACCCTTGTTACTGGAAGAAAACTAAAATTTAGTCAAATAAGATGTATATGTATCTTTTTATTCTAGCAAGCTCATTGGCTAAAAACCAGTGCTGCTATACAGCTTATATCACTAACATCCTGGCATTTGTCACATCAGAATCCTGCTATTCATCACCCACGTATATCCTTCCTGGGGCTGGCTAATGAGAAGATTACCTTACTGTCTGCCAATAGCATCAGAGCCACTGTAGCTACAGAGACCAACAAGGTAGGCTTTTAATTGCTCTTCTTTACATAAGAGCAAGGTTGTTTGTGCAGCCTTAAGACAATTATTGGTGTTTTGTTGTTGTTCATGAACCGTTCTAACAATTCACATTTATTTAATAAGCTGTTCATTAATTGATGTTTTTATGGATGTCATGCAGGTGGCAACCTGGGTGGACGAAACACTGAGCACTGTGGCCTCAAAGCTGGAGCACAGTGCACAGGCTTTCCCCGAGCTGCAGGGGGAACGCATGGTGTCGCTGCATTGCTGTGCACTCTACACATGTGCACAGCTGGAGAATAGCCTCTACTGGTGGTGAGAAGAAAATGTTGTTTTTCTGTGAAGTTACATTGATTTCGATTATTATTTACACATTGGCTTGAAAGGGTTCCCATAGCATGTTATCCCACTGAGTTTGTCTTACAAGCCAGGACTGTTCATTACAAGCAGAACAACAGGTTAAGTCAAGAATTGTCCCTGTTAGTTGTAGCACTTACTATACGTGGCATAACATTACTAAGTGCTATCAGTGCTATGCATGTATTATTATTTTTGTTTTATTTGTTTTTTTTGTCCAGCTTATGTGTCTGAATTGTAAAATGGTAAAGTTTGTGTTTGTTGTTCATATCGTGCAATTGAAATAACATTTTCTGTGCTACAAACCCCCGAAAAACTAAAGAGATGATTTTAAAATGTCAAAAGACCAAGAAAATGTGTACATTACCTGCAATGTTATGGCAGATCACTGAGGGACAAACTGTGTGAGTCCTTCTAAATGCTGCATTGTACCAAAGATTACCAAGTGATGACACAGTCAGTGTGAGAGTATTGCATATTGTATCATAGGGAAAGTGTAGATGTCAGTGAAGTGTTTTGCTTTTTGTTTTTTTTTGTTTTAAGTTTACTGCTTGCATCTTTCTGCAGGGGTGTTGTGCCTTTCAGTCAAAGGAAGAAGATGCTTGAAAAGGCCAGAGCCAAGAACAAAAAGCCAAAATCCAGTGCTGGCATCTCCTCGATACCCAACATCACTGTGGGAACACAGGTAGGAAGAAACTTGTGGTTTTAGCTTTTTTTGTCTTGAGGAGATTTTATTTCTTTATTGTTTGGGGGGGACCAAGTTCATCCTCAGTTAATTTGCAATCTCAAAGTTTACTCTAGCTTTAGCTCTCAATTTACCTTGTTTTCTGACTTGAATGTATACCATATAAATATTACAAATAAGAATATATTAAAAAAAATTAATGCTAAAATGAGTAAATACATGTACTTCGGTAGCTTGTCGAATTGGACAGTGCAAGTTACAGTAGCAAAAATTAAGAAAAACAATGGAATAGGATAAGATAATAAAAATAAGATACTATACACAATAGAATAAAATACTATATACAACAGAGTAAAATGCTATGTTATGTAATAAACACTGGGCACTGATCAATTCACGAGTTTCTTTTTCTTTAGGTGTGCTTGAGAAACAATCCCCTTTACCATGCCGGTGCAGTGGCCTTTTCTGTCAGTGCTGGAATTCCCAAAGTTGGTGTCCTCTTGGAGTCTGTCTGGAACATGAACGACAGCTGCAGGTTCCAGCTGCGCTCACCAGAGAGCCTAAAGAACATGGAGAAGACCACTAAGACCCAGGAAATCAAGTCAGTTTCATTTTTATTTAGCAGAAAGCTTTACATGTTTGGATGTGAATCGTGTTTCACCAAATGGTTTGTTGTACATCTGTGAAGACGTCCTTGTTAACTGCCTGGAAAAGGGCATATACTTAAATCAGTGAAACATGATAGGTCTGCCATGTGCTAGTTTTGAAAGTTAGCAAGCAGGTAGCCATGCAGTAAGCTCATCATTAGACAATTCTTGCCATCTTTCTAAGCAAAATTTGCTATTAAAATTGAGTCAAATTGGGGGGAAATAGACTTATAGATGATTGGACGAACTATCTTATGTACTGTTGCATCTGAAAGGATGCTCTTGGTGCGACTTTGTTAGCCAGTAGTTTGTCAGGATGCTAATAGGCAAACTTTGACTGCCAGCCACAGGTGTGTAGCTTGAAGCCTGGCGAGATAGAATCTATCTTGATCATAAGATTATCATTTTATGTCAGTAGAAATAAGTGAGATACATATGTTGTTGCAGAGGGTAGTACGCTCAGAAAAACAACAGTAAAATGAATCAATTTGTCTTGGTCTTCTCATAGGACTGAAAGCAAGCCAGAACTGGTGAAGACTGAAATGGGTCCTCCTCCCTCCCCAGCATCTACTTGCAGTGATACCTCTTCCATTGCTAGCAGTGCCTCTCTGCCCTACAGTATGTAATCTTGTCTCATACTATCTTTCTCTTTAACTATTTGCTGTATCAACAACATCCAAGGCTTGACTTTCCTATCTCCCAGGCACAGAACCAATTTCTTCCTCTGTCTGTGCTCTCATTAGTCCTTTTGACTTTGAAACAGATGGTGCACACGGTTTTATCAGCAACTTTTTTTCCCCCCGCCTGTTTTCCTGTGAAGGAAATGTGGCCAACTCGCACTATATACTATAACATATCTGGCTGCCTTCCTACAACCGCTTATCACATGAACCATGTGGCAAACTGTCAGCTCTAATTACTTTTCACGAGTACACACTAAAGCTTTTTTTTTTTTTTTTGTACTGTGCAGTCCTTTTTAGAAGTATACTTCTGAGCTGTTTATAGCTCCTTGATGTAAATGACATACCATGATATAACCACTAAAATTAAATGTGCTGTCCTGCTTGTAGAGCGAAGACGCTCTACACCAGCTCCTAAAGAGGAAGAAAAGGTGAATGAGGAGCAGTGGCCTCTTAGGGAGGTAGTCTTTGTGGAAGATGTTAAAAATGTTCCTGTGGGAAAGGTAAGTGCATTTGAAGCAAATATTTTAATCCAGAGAAGATCAAACTTTGACTTTTTTACATTTTATATCTTCTCATACTAACTACTGAAATTGTTTGTTGCTTTTCATTAACTGTATCTCAGTTTCACAATTTATTACCTTTATTTATGCCATAGGTGCTTAAAGTTGATGGCGCATATGTCGCTGTCAAGTTTCCTGGGACATCAAGCAGCATGAGCAACCAGAGCACTGCCCCTCCCACTGATTCAGACCCATCATCACTGTTGCAGGACTGTAGGCTCCTCAGAATAGATGAGCTACAGGTAGGGCATTCATTGATCCAACATGACTTGTTTTCATTCCAGTATATGAAACTTAATTTCAGTCACCGATGTGTATCTGACAGTAATCTACAGATATTTTTGGTTCACTGATCTTGTCATCTCCATGTGCTTGACAGGTGGTTAAAACTGGTGGCACTCCAAAAGTTCCAGACTGTTTTCAGCGAACACCTAAAAAGCTCTGTATCCCAGAAAAGGCTGAGATTCTGGCTGTAAATGTTGACTCCAAAGGTGAGTTCTTTCTGAAGGTCAGCTGTCCGTAGA
>VURO01020965.1:42809-59346 GCA_015108175.1 Pelvicachromis taeniatus
AAAAAAAAATTCTCAAAAAAAAATAAAAAAAAAAAAAAAAAAAAAAAACCCCCCCCCCCCCCCCCCAAAAAAAAAATCATAATAAATATCAATGAACTACATAATCATTTTAAAATCTGCTGTGTTTCTTTTCACTTGAGGTTCAACACTGCAGGACAAGGATGAGGACCCAGTTCCAGCTGAGACGGGTCAGAACCACCCCTTCTTCCGTCGCTCTGACTCGATGACTTTCCTGGGCTGCATCCCACCAAATCCCTTTGATGTTCCTCTGGCAGAGGCCATCCCTCTGGCAGACCAGCCCCACCTTCTGCAGGTCAGATTTGCTGCTGGTGTTAAACAGCGCCCAACCTCCTTACGTGTTATTCTAAGTATTCTTTATGAGTCATTTCTGCTTTCTGACATCGCTGCTCCTTCAAGTATCACTACATGCCAGAGATATTTGGCAGCAAAGAAAATGAGAGCGCTATCTAGAGAATGTATAACACTTTAGATGGAGCGCACCATTTCTAACTAGACTTGAACTGTTACATTTAGCTGTCTTTAGATTATAGGATGGCAAATCAGCCCATGTGATTTTAACTACATTTTGCTTCTTCTTTACAGCCTAATGCCAGAAAGGAAGATCTGTTTGGTCGTCCCTCTCAGGGTCTGTACTCTTCCTCTTACATGGCAACCAAAGGCCTGGCTGAGGCAACCATGGACAGGAACTGCCTGGAGGTAAACATGGGCTCCTCTCTACCCTCCCCCTCTCAGGTATACCACTCCTCTTCACCGTGCTATCACGCTGGTAGTTGTGTTCTAATATCCATGCATAACAAATCTTCCTGAAATACTAAAGTACTGCAGACTTTCCAGTAAAAATAATTTGACTATTCAGGATTCATTATCTCTCTGTGCTATTTGATTTATGAAAGAAGGGGTACGTTGGGTAGCGTTCTTGTGTTCATGCGAGTGTGGCTATTGGAGCACAGTTTGTATTCGTTGTCCCACTTCCATTCTGTTGTGGCCACACTGCCATCATGTTTAGACATGCACTTGTTCACATTACTAAATGACACTTCTGACTCCTGCTCAAACAGATCCTGCCCACTAAGATGTCTTACTCAGCTAACCTGAAGAATGTGATGAGCATGGAGACAGGCCAGCGGAGCACTGAGAGCCAGTCACTGGCAGAGCAGGAGTTGGAGGCTTCCAAACCCGGCCCATCACCCCACGACCTTGCTGCCCAGCTAAAGAGCAGCCTGCTTGCTGAGATCGGCCTCACTGAGAGCGATGGCCCTCCTCTCCCATCGTTCAGGTAACCATTCAGTGCATTTTTGTTTTGTTTTTTTAACTTTTATTGAACTTTTTATCACAAAGCAGGAAAACAGTCACAAACGTATACTGACACAGGACAGTAAATAGGACATGAGAGTCCAAAAAAATAAATAAATAAATGAAGGACCAATAACAACAATAACAAAAAATGAAAAAGGCTGTCAATCATCTCTTTGTTGCCAGGCCAAATCCCATAGACTCAGTCTCAGCCTCTGAGCGGAAGGAGCATCCAGATAGGCCAAGAAGGGGTCCCATGTGCGGTAAAAGAGGAAAGGTTTGTCCTTAAGTGCTGTAGAAAAGGCTTCCATTGGCACAATACATATCACAGTCAGTAGCCGCTGGTTGATAGATGGAAATCCACAGTCCCATGATGCACTTTCGAGCATAGTGCAGCAATATGTGGAGGAGAACTTTGCTGCGGAAGTTGGCACGTAGCTCATCATTTAGCCCTAACAAGCAAGTCCTTGGACCCAGATGCAGTCGACAGTTAAACATTATCCATAGCTTGTCAATGAGCGATCTCCAAAACTGTAGAATAACAGGACAACTCCACAGACAATGAAAAAAAGAACCAACAGCAGACTGACATTTGTTACAAAGATTTGATAAAGCTGGAAACATTGTGTGCCTCTTCTCAGGTGTGATGTAAAGCCTATGTAGGAGTTTAAACTGTCTCTCCCAAAGAGAATTGGATGCCGAGGCCTTAAAAGGTCGAAAACACAACTCATCCCAAGCTTCGGCATCTATAACGCCTACATCTGATTCCCATTGGCTCTTGATTTTGTTAGTTATCCATCCTTAGATCAGAGAGAATATTATAAATCTTTTTAGTTTTACACCTTTTGTTGAGTAGTTTTTACCATGAGTGATTCTGTAGGAGAGACACCAAACCCTTCCTTAAAATCCTTCAATTTAGAAAAACAATCTGAATGACCTTCAAAATTTCACTTTGTGTTATCGGTTTACATAAATCATCCCTTTGGCTTCCAGTAACTTTGGGCAGGTTTAGTCCAGAGAAGAAGTGGTGCATATCTTGTTTGTATGTTGATTTAAACTGGGAGGAATATAACTGTTTATAAATAGTTTTAAAAGTGTCATTAATTATGAAATTATCATATTTGAGTAAGCCAGATGAGTCTCTAACACATGGGATACTACAAGCAGATCCCTTATTACGAAGAAGATTAGCCAAATAGCGGTTGGGTTTGTTGGCGAACTCACGGAGCCTCTGCCTCATAAAGAATGTAGATTTCTCAGCCTTCCTTGTCAGTAGTCCTTCCAACGCAGTTTTAACCACCTGAATTTCATTCCTTTGCTCAGAAGGTGATTCATCGTGTTTAACCTGCAATTCTAATTCTAATTTCCGTTGCTCCATTTGATTCTTCTTCTTCAGGCCCGCTGAATATGATATAATTACACGGGTGTAAGCCTTGAGAGTGTCCCAAAGCAGGCCAGGAGAAACATCAAGGGTTGCATTATCATTTGAAAAATGTTGGAGTTGGTCAGTTAAAAATGTTTAGAATTTCGGGTCGTAAATCAAAAAATTATTAAATCTCCAGTTATAAAACCGAGGGGCAGGATTTAGATCATTTAGCTGAACAAAAACCGCCGCATGACCTGATTTAATAATATTACCTATTGTACAACTCAAAATATTTCCCAGTGATTGTTTGGGGGTGAAAATAAAATCAATCCTACTACTCGTTCTATGGACACCACGAAAAAAAAGTAAATTCTTTATCATTAGGATGAAGAGTCCGCCAAGTGTCAACCAGGTCAAGTTTGTTACAAGTATCCAAAAGTGCTTTGGCCCTTGTAGACATTTGAATTTGTTTGGGAGGGGATTGATCCTTAATTGTAGAAAAAAAACAGTTAAAGTCTTCAGCTATCGCAGAATTATAACAAATCCAGTCAGAAAAGGAGGAGAAAGCGTGAGCAATAAAGTCGTTAGGCTGTACTGGTGGAAGATGAATATTCAAAAATGACACCGCCTGACCATTTAGGGTGCCCTTTGAGGAAACGTATCTACCAGACTCATCACAAATCGTTTGGTCAACTGTCAGCGGTAGATGTTTATGTATTAAAATGGCCACACCGCGGCTCTTACTCGTAGAGGAGGAGAAAAAAACCCGACCCAATCGCGTTTCAATTTGAGGTGTTCCTGAGGAGATAGGTGAGTTTCCTGTAACAAAGCAACATGAACATTTTCCCTCTTAAGAAAACTCAAGATTTATTTCTGTTTGATAGGGCTATGTATACCTCCGACGTTCCAAGAACAAAGAAGAAGTCCTAGAATATCATAATGGGGGTGACGTTGTGAAATACAGACCGCTTCCTCCTCGCTGCTTGCATGATCCGCGCTTTATCCTGGAAGTTGTGGAGCTTTATAATGACTGTGCGGGGCCGCTGGGCAGGGGAAGGGAGGCGTGCGAGCACCCGGTGGCAGCGGTCAATTTTAACAGTGCCACCCTTGAAACTCACATCCACCAACTCCGGTGCCCACGTTTTAAAAAAAAGATCCAGAGCGGCTTTCAGCTTCAGCTCCACTTCGGAGATCTTGGCACCATGACCCGCTGTAATATCTTCCTGGGTTGATATGCGCACGTCTGCCTCCTTCAATTGAACATCCAATGTAGAAATATTAGCTGCACGTTTCCAGTCTTTTTAGGACCGGGTCAATCTTCCTCTCAAAGGAGAAAGCTCTCAGCACCTCTGTCGTTATCCTCTCCACCAGCTTGTCGGTGTCCACTTGGCCAAGGGGTGGAAACGACGGGGCCTCTGCCATTACCGTTGCAGCATGGTCGCTCAGCGGAGGGTGGTTTTCTCCAGATTTGCCCGATTTCGGACCAAGGTTGAGCTGCTTCTTGGTGCTTGGCATTGTATGAAGTTTAAAAGTGCAAATAAACAGAGACTTTAAACAAAGCAGACATATAGAAGCCTAAACAAATGCCAAGCTGCGGGAGCGGGTAAAAAACACAGCTACTCCGCCATTAACGTCACGTGACCTCCAGTCAGTGCATTTAATGGGGCTGATTTTGCAGAGGGAACTGACCTTGGTCTCAGAAGCTTGATACGAAATGGTATCACCTATAGATGTTAGTCATCCCATTAATTAAGCCTCTGTACCCACATTGAATAGAACCTTTATTATTAGCATTTGTAACATCTGCCTGTTTTCCAGGAGTTTATGAAAATGTGGATAAAAGTTTAACATAGTATTTGTTGTGTCCTCCATCCAGACCTCACTGCAGTTTCATGGGAATGATGATCTCACATGACATGCTACTGGGCCGTTGGCGTCTGTCACTGGAGCTTTTTGGTCGTGTCTTCATGGAGGATGTTGGAGCTGAGCCTGGATCGGTAAAAATGTTTTTGGTTATTTTGGTTGTTGTTTTTTTGCCGTGTACTTAAATACTTAAATGGAGCTCATCCCTGTACATTTATGTACTTGATGTCTTCTTAAATGAAATGCTGGTCAGAGTAAAATCAGCTTGTGTGAGGCGATGAGCCAGGAGTACCTGGGACTAGTCGATGGTTTTTGCCTCCGTTTTAAAAGCCAAAATGAATCATACATACTTTGAAATCAAAACACTGCTCTACTACTACAGCCTATGAAACTTAAATGTCGCTTTAACTGACCACGTTGTTGTTCCCTCATTGTTTTGAACCAGATCCTCACCGAGCTCGGCGGCTTTGAGGTGAAGGAATCCAAGTTCCGTCGAGAGATGGAGAAGTTGAGGAACCTGCAGTCCCGTGACCTGGCGCTGGAAGTGGACCGTGATCGTGACCAGCTAATACAACAGACTATGCGTCAGCTAAACACACACTTTGGCAGGCGTTGTACAACCACACCCATGGCGGTACACCGGGTGAAAGTGACTTTCAAAGATGAGCCTGGAGAGGGCAGCGGCGTGGCCCGCAGCTTCTACACGGCCATCGCTCTGGCCCTCCTTTCCAATGAAAAGCTGCCCAACCTGGACTGTGTTCAGAGCGTCAGCAAGGGCATGCAGGCCAGCAGTACGTGTCATCACGATTACAATTCAAGTATGACAATACATAGAAACTACTGCATATTGTGACATTTGTGTTCATTCTTACAATAAATGTTTGCTTTTTGTTTTTGTGATGAAGAAGAAATCATTAAAGTAGCAACAACATAAGATACTTGGCAAAAAGAATTTGCACATAAATGAACTTGCCCTGGTCGATTTGTTTGCGCAGATCTAATGCAGCGTCTCAGGAACAGAGACCGGGAGAGGGAGAGGAGAAGCGGTGGGCTTCGAGCAGGATCTCGGAGAGACCGAGACAGGTAAAGTCTTATTTTGTAGCCTGTATAACCTTTCTTTATATTTAGAGAAAATGTCTGATAACCTGTTTGTGTGTTAACAGAGACTCAAGGAGGCAACTGTCCATAGACACCAGGCCTTTCAGGCCGTCATCAGAGGGAAACCCCAGTGATGAGCCTGACCCTCTGCCTGCACACAGACAAGCCCTGGGCGAAAGGCTCTATCCACGAGTCCATGCAATGCAGCCGGTAATAAACCATCAGCATCTATTAAAACCCTGTTTGTTCAGGATGAGTGACATTTCTGACAACTAATGATCAGTTTTGAGAGTTTGTTTACACACCAAGAGAAGGAAACACACATTTTAGACACTACACTTCCTCCTTCACTTCAGTGTTTAAATTCATTTTAGGTACAGTAGTTGCAGTGTGTTGAACTTGAGTGATCCATAATGCTTTGCTTCCTTGTCTGCATTTATTGTTTTTCTTTGATCATACTGAGGGGAGCTGTTTTTGCCTCTTTAGGCTTTTGCCAGTAAAATCACTGGCATGTTGCTGGAGCTGTCTCCTGCCCAGCTGTTGCTGCTGCTAGCTAGCGAGGATTCTCTGAGAGCCAGAGTAGAAGAGGCCATGGAGCTGCTCATTGCACATGGAAGGTAAGATAAATCACCAACACCACGGCTGCCTCTGGCAACAAACTGCTCATTTAGCTGACAATAAAAGTACCTGTTGATGAATATACATCCATCAAGAACAGTATTTTTTCATATTCATACTCGGTGCCATTTAGCAAACTAACACTATTCTTTTTATCTTTCCCAGGGAAAATGGAGCTGACAGTATTCTGGACCTGGGTCTCCCAGAGGCTCCAGAGAAATCACAAGTGAACAAAATATATAACCTGTTTCCATTCTTTGTTAACTACTTCCTTGTTTGATAACAATGTTTTAGCCATATTTTAGCAAAGTGCGCTAAACCACGGCTTGCAGATCATCCTAATACTAATTAGTTATAAACACTACCCCCCTTCTCTGTTTCGTCATTTTTAGCAGCAGGAGAACCGCAAACGTCACGGTTCAACACGCAGTGTGGTTGACATGGAGCTGGACGACCCAGATGATGGTGACGACAACGCTCCTCTCTTCTACCAGCCTGGCAAACGAGGCTTCTACTCCCCTAGACCCGGCAAAAATACAGAGGCCAGACTCAACTGCTTCCGTAATATTGGAAGGTAATAATAATAATAAAAAAATGAAAGATCTACATTATGTTTGGTTGGATAAAAATTAAATTCAAGAAGGAAGCTGTTTTGTGAAATCAGCCGTGTCCTTAGCAGAGTATGAAATGCAGTATTTTTCTGTGCAGAATACTGGGCCTGTGTCTGCTGCAGAATGAACTCTGTCCAATCACACTGAACAGACATGTCATCAAGGTGCTGCTGGGTAGGAAGGTAAGTGGAAAATATGCCTTTATAAAATGCACCTGCTGCATAATGCTTGGTTCTTAAATAATTAAATTCCTAAATATTGTTTTACTTCAGGTGAACTGGCACGACTTTGCATTCTTTGACCCGGTTATGTATGAGAGCCTGCGGCAGCTGATCCGCCATTCACAGGCTGGTGAAGCCGAAGCAGTGTTTGCTGCCATGGATTTGGCTTTCGCCATTGATCTCTGCAAGGAGGAAGGAGCTGGACAGGTAATGGACTTGGCTCTCATTGGGTCAAACTTTAGCAGTATCAGATGTCTCTTGTCCTGTTAAGATGGAAAAATAGCACTGCCAGATGTGTATGTGATGTAAGGTGAAAAACGCAGCAACACATGTGAAAATTCTCTTCAAGATACATTAACGGATGTACAGGTGGTGACTTAATTGAAGCTTATATCTCATTCTACTTTGTTCAGGTTGAGCTCCTGTCTGGAGGGGTCAATATGCCAGTAACTCCCCTCAATGTTTACGAATATGTGAGGAGGTACGCAGAGCACAGAATGCTGGTGGTTGCTGAGCAGCCGCTTCATGTAAGTAAAAACAGCGATTTTATCGAACCTTATCTCGTGTGAATGCAGATCAATCAAAACATGTATTCACACCGGCGGTCTTTCATAGGCAATGAGGAAGGGCTTGCTCGATGTACTGCCCAAGAACGCCTTGGAGGACTTGACAGCTGAAGACTTCAGGCTGCTGGTCAACGGCTGCGGAGAGGTCAACGTCCAGATGCTTATTAGCTTCACCTCCTTCAACGATGAGTCTGGTATGTTGATCTGTCTACATCGCTTTATGTCCATCTTAATCATTTTTAAAGGATTTACTATGGTACGTTTGACTGTCATATATTGACCCAAGACTTATTCATTCAACAGGGGAAAATGCAGACAAACTTCTCCAGTTTAAACGCTGGTTTTGGTCCATAGTGGAGAAGATGAGCATGACTGAGAGACAAGACCTGGTTAGTCTGCTTCCGTTATAATTAGGAATTCTTTCCATTTCCATACTTTGGCTGTGGGTATCTGCTGATACAGGGTATTGATCAGATACCAGTCTTAAATTAAAAAGCCTCAGTGTACAAGGATTAAAAAAGTCGTTTGTGTACTCCTCAGGTGTACTTCTGGACCTCCAGCCCTTCTTTGCCAGCCAGCGAGGAGGGCTTCCAGCCGATGCCTTCCATCACGATCCGGCCTCCTGACGACCAGCACCTCCCCACAGCCAACACCTGCATCTCGCGTCTCTACGTGCCACTCTACTCTTCAAAACAGATACTCAAACAGAAACTCCTGCTAGCCATTAAGACCAAGAATTTTGGTTTTGTGTAGAAGTTCAACAAAGAAGAGTTTAAAAAAAAAAGGAAAAGGAAGAAAAACATGTTTACTGTTGTGTAATATTTACCTAGCTCCATTTTTGTAGATTTATTTTTTGTCTAAACGATTTTATGAAATTCGACATACTGTCGCCATCTCCCCGGCGGTAATATGTTTGTGTTGTGAACACAAACAGCTTGTTATTTTTATTTCAGTTTTTATTGTTTATTTTTCTTTTGTGTTAATGAAGAAGAGGTATACGGTCCAGAACATTCCTGCATTGGCACTGTAAAATGTAAAGCCCACAGCTCCGCTCTATTGGCTTAAACCTTTGCTTCCCAGGAATTTGGTTTGACAGAAAGCTGTCTGCCGAAAACCCAGCCAAAGATGACAGCAGTAGAAATATTTAAGACACACTGTGACTATAAGTTTTTTTTGTTTTGTTTTGTTCTTTTCCTTCCCTAGAAACGTACTATCACTGACAGTTCACTGCTGCCTTTGTGGAAAGTCATTTTTTCTTGTACAGGGGGAGTAGGGAATTTCAAAATAAACTTGGATGCAAATACGTTATCATTGTTTGTGTGTGGTCTCTACTTATGCTACTAGTTACTTTAATAGTCTACCGGGTAATACATCTTATTAGTAGTAGTTAATAAAATTATGAGCTTCCAAACCAATGGTGTACATAAGCGTAAATAACACCCCCCAAAAATGTTCCAGTAATGATGCTTCCATACTAATGCACATGCCAGAAAACATGTCCCAAAACAACATGGAATATTTAGCGTTGCAAAAACACCAGAAAATTTACTGCATACATTATGTTGAATTATTCAAGTTGGCATGCTCTGCTCATGTCCAAGTTCAAAGTGCAAGAGTGTGTATTGCATTAAACGATGCATGCATGGTCAAATTCAGCTAAAAAATTGCAGAATTTTATTAGAGGCTTTGCAGAGATCTGTTTCAGAATGGTAGAACTCTGGAAACCGAGGAATTTGTGAGCTCATTAGAAATTTTGATTTAGATATCAGGAAATTCTTCAACTATGTGAGATACCTGTAATTCCAAAACAGTTTGCAATTGACACCGTTAGTACAGATCTGTTATATAAAGGGAGTATTTCAACTTTTTAGATGTTACCTCTACAGGTTATGTTTTTGCTGTTTTCCACCTTCATATTTATTCTACAACTCATTACAAAAAATAATCAAACATTTTCAAAACATTTTGGCTCACAAGGATTACTTGCACATACATGGTAGCTTTTATGTGACTTCATGTGATTAAGTTAATCCTACAGAAACAGTGGGCCCTCATGCCCTGAGATATCAGTCATCCTGAGAGAGACCGCTTCCATCCCAAACTACAAAAAATTATAAAGTCAAATGTTGGAAATGCAAAAGTCAAGATCAAGATAAATTAAAGCAGGGGTGGGGGAACTCCAGGCCTCCATAGCCGGTGTCCTGCAGGTTTTAGATGTGTTCTTGAGCCAACACAGCTGATTTAAATGGCTAAATTACCTCCTCAACATGTCTTGAAGTTTTTCAGAGGCCTGGCAATGAACTAATCATTTGATTCAGGTGTGTTGACCCAGGGTGAGCTCTAAAACCTGCAGCACACTGGCCCTTGAGGCCTGGAGTTGGACAGCAATGGATTAAAAAATATACACTGAAAAATCTTTGTAAATGCTTGTGATGTTCCTCTTTTTTCTTAGAATACACTCCTGTCCAGCTCAAAGACTGTGACAACGAATGTAAGACAAACAGGAGGGAAAAGTGATAAATTCACTTACAAAAATATCATTAACTTAAAAGAATGTGCAGTTATCTGCAAGACAATAGTGTGACCAAAGCACCTACATACTCCAGTTCAACTAGGAGCCTGCTTTTACAGTTGAGCACATGGGTCCAGGTGCAGCTAATCCAGCTACTTATCAGCTCCTGTGGGACAAAAACCAAACACTTCCTCAGTCACTGGTTTTACTTGGCCTCTTTACCATCAGGTGGATAGGAACCTGCTCTTGGCCTGTGTGAACTCATTTGTTGGAGCCAACAGTGGAGCGCTGAATCTGAACCACTATGTATTTGTCCAGCTGCACAGAGCTGCAGAATGGTGTGTTAATACCTGTAATACATACCAGTTTATAAAGCTATACTAATATAATACATGGGAATTATTCATTCTTTTTCTATGAGTATGTCATGAAAGGGAGCAGAGGGCAGTGCAGCAAGTTTTACATTGGCTTTAATATGTTTATGCTTTAATAAGTTCTCAGTCATTCAGGTCATGGTAGTCTAAAGGGTTGGACTTCTTTAATTTTCTTGAAGACATTTCACCTCTCATCCGAAAAGCTTCTTCAGTTCTGAAACCAAAGACTGGAGTCACTTGGTTCATGTGAAAAAATGTGCGGGTCATTATCAGCAGAAGTTTCGGGTGAGACCACTGTGAGACCTTGCCTCGCCTTATCGTGTGACCTGTTGAGGTCACCTGATGCAAGATGTGAGTGGGAGTTGAGGCACGTGGGAATGGACCTCATAACTGCATTGTAGGTGACAGACAGTTGGTGTCCTAAGCCCCCTCTGTTCAAATTGAAAACTTTAAACACACTAACTTTTTTTCTTTAACATTTTTACTCTATTTCTTTGATCGTTGTTCTTCCATTAACATTTTTGTCCTTTTGATAACCTTTGTGCAGGGGTGGGGTGGGGCAGGTCTGTGTTAAAGACGTACTGGAAACATTTTTGAATTGAGAATTGTGACCAATCAGCATGGAGAAAGTTGTAGCCCTGCCTATTTCAACGGAGCTGTCATAACCCGTTTTTTAATGTCTTCCGATAATTTTGTGTGTGGGAAAAAAAAAACAATAAAAAAAAAAAAACAGTGAGCAGTTAAATGGATCACAAACTTTCAGTTATATCACAAACCATTAGGATCTGTCATCTGTAGGACCAAGGCAACGCAATCTAATGAAAATATGATCCAAAAGTGTCGGGAAATAATACACCATGCTCCAAACCGACGAACACAGTATGTCTGTGCAAACCTGTACTTGAGATAAAAACAACTATCAAAACAATTGAAGTTCAAAATGTATTTTTTTGATCAATAATCTGAGACTGCTATAACACGTAGCTGTAATTCACAACCCGGAAACTGAAGTGTACGACTGTCGCGAAGGCAACGTGTCTCTTCCAGTCAGAACTGAGCCATATGAGGTGAACCTGCTTTACTCGCGCTCACACTGGACTCATTGTGGTGGTCAGCTAACGGTAGCAAATTATCCTATGATGATATCAGTTAGCTGAATTAGTTTAGCCACCGCAGCGCTTACAACATTTCGCTAGCTTGCTTGGCTGATCGACTTGGCTGATGTTGCTGGCGGATGAATTCGTTGGTTTTCATAATGTCGAAATCTTTCCGTTATTTTTAGCTAGCACTGCATGCTAGCGCAGCTAATAGTGGTAAGCAAAGCGTGACTAATCGGTCTGTTAGAAACAGGAGGAATGGAGCAGTGGCACGACGCGGCCTCTCGGCAGGTCAGCCTGCTTACAGATCGTGTGAACGAACTGCTGTCCAGAGGTCTGGAGCTACTGCGCTCCGAACTCGGTGTGGATTTGGGGCTGAAGCCGGAGCTCATTCCGCCATGGATGATCCTTTTGCTGTCAGGTACCGGGCTGCTGCTGATGGTCGCTCTGTGGGCCTCAGTCTGTCGGGGTCTTTTCAAGAAGCGCCCCGTTATCAGCCATGCGGACGACGGAATTGAACTAAAGCGAGGTGTCGGTAAACCCGTCAAATCCGAAGAACCGAAGAAAAAGAAGAAGAAGGCGGAAAAGGCATGTAAAATGAAGTCTGTTTTATTTCCAGCTTTTCCCTGTACCGCTAGCCGGGCTAGCTTTCAAGCTAACGCCACTGTGACAACTAAATCTCTTGTCATGGCTAAAACAAGCTTCAGGCTAGTGTTCTGTCCGGCTATCCTGTTAATGGTTGGCGTTTTATGCATAAGTAACAACGTTATAACTTTTAATGACACTCATAATTTTTGAATGACCTTTCCAGAAATCTCAGCCAAATGGGAGAGCTATCGCTGAGCCACAGGAAGAAGCCATAGCGTCGGAAGAGATAGTGCCACATCACCAACCGCCCCCACCAGAAGTCAAGCCTGAGAAGGTTGCTGAGGTAATTTAAAATTGTGCCAGAATCACACTCTGTTAGGACTCGAACCAATTAGTTTTTCTATTTTAATGTATCTACGATAAAGCTTGTCTTTTGTAGCATTTCCTGTCATTCACGTTATTACTTTGATGTCTTCACTGAATGTAGACGCGAAAAAAAAAACCCAGAACATTTTCGACCTTTTACTTTCTAATGACGCAACCATCCACTGGTGTTGGGTTACAGTCTTCAGCTGTCATATGCAGCACAAATGTGGAGATGTTCGCTGTCTTATCACAGCACACTGTGTCATCTTCTGAAGACCACAGAATAAGAGCATTGGTGACCCGGAAGATTCTGCAGTCAGACGTGGAATCATGCAGGAGATAAAGTAGTGCTCACAAAACGTACATGTAGAAGATTTAGGTACAGTGGATGTAGTTTCACTTATAAATAGCCGAGGCCTGAGCCTGCTGTTCAGCATGGTTCATTCAGCATGTGGTCGCTTGCACACTCCTTGATGAATCATATGTTCTGCATACCATTTGCATCTTTCTGATTCTGTAAACTGTCATATAGCCTTGTGTGTTTATGTCTTTGTCAAATATACTGGCTTTTGTTTACAACTTTGTCCACTCTTTGTTTTCCAGGCGAAGAAGTCAAAGAAAAAGGTCAAACAGGCTGTGAAGGAGACCAAGACAGTGACTACAGATGGCAAAGAACCAGAAGAAGGTAAAATATTCTGAATCCTGTGATCATTTAGCCGTTTTCAAAGTGATAATCTGGTATTATCTGTGGTATTTGACAGTGGCTGTTTTAGTTTGCTTAGCTTACCTTAAAACGAAGACATACCCAGTGAACTGGCCAATGAACCACAAATGGAATAATTAACAGTGTGGGCTTTGTTGCCTGCAATCACTGCCTGACGGAGAATAGAACCTGTTTGAGGTTATTAGTAAAATTCACCTAACCTCAAGTCTACATCCAGTCCGTCACCCTGATTAATCTGTGCCATTTTTTCCCCTCACTAATCCTGTAATGAACTCCTGCAGTGTTTTTGTGACAAATTCTACGCTGAACTTAGTGCTACTTTTCAGGCACGTGGGAAACCAAGGTCAGCAACAAGGAGAAACGGGAGCAACGCAAGAAGGATAAGAGTTCTAGCGATGGCTCAGCCAGCCCCGGTGGAGGGGGGACACCTGTGAGTGTTCCCACAGAGCAGCCCAAGGCCTCCACAGCCCCTGCACCTACCAACCAGAAGAAGAAAAAAGGTGGCTCTTAAAGTGTCCTTTCTGCATTTGAATATTTTTAAAGAAGTTCACCGAAGATCGTGTAGACAGTTACACAAATGTTGTTTCTGTATACACTGTTGTTGCCTTTCGCTGGTCTCTGGTGGCCAAAACAGTCTATGAATACAGGCATTATGGGAATTGCATTGAGTCTCGAGTGAGTTTTCCTTGAATTGTTTTTTCAGTTTTTTTTTTTTCTCTTAACCTTGTTGTCTATTCTCAGGAGAATCCACAAAAGTGAAGCCTGAGAAGGTGGAGGCTGTTGTCTCTAAAGGTAATTATCAGTATGAAATTCAGAAAGACAAAACACAGTGATATTAGTACGTACTAGAAGTAAATTACAGTGAAGTCTGGGTTGCTGTGTCACGTGGAATCAAATGTGTGTCTCTTGGTATTAGTGAACAGCAGCAATGCGGTGGAGGTATCCTCTGCTGTACCTGATGTGGCGGTAAAGATTCCTGCTCCCAAGACTGCCTCCTGTACTACCAGCAGGGAACCCCCACTGTGGAAGACGGGGACAGATGGTACTTCTAAAACTCTTCATTGTTGATCTGATTCAGTACAAACACGGAGCAACGTTTTCACATGGTGCAGCAAAGCGGATGCAAAGACAAGTCTAAAAAAACATTTCATCTTTAGCAAATGATCTATACGTCGTTGAGTTTGAGACAGAACAAAGAAAGTTTAGGGCTTGGAGAAAAGGCAGGGGGATGATATTGTTTTAACCTGATTCCAGTCTTCTCTTTCTACTTCTGGCTGCTATTGGTGACTATTACGTTTTCCAAAAAAACCACAAAAAAAACCCCCAATGTATTTTTCATTATTGTCCTGAACACATCTTTGGATTTATTCTGTCTGGGAGAAAGAAGACTAAAAATTAAGCAAAGTGTAATAGAGCTTCCTATTTAAAATGGCTTACTCTTGGTTCTTTTTTTTCCCCTTTTTTTCCTCTTTCTTCTCATGGTTGTCTGACTGACGCACTGAATATTAACTCACCATCAGTACCAACTAGTCTGTTAGGGCTCATTAGTCCTCAATCATAAAGTGCTTTACAAACCCAAACATTACAGCTAACAGATGGATTTTCCTATTTGAGTGCAGCTGTCCAAACACCGTAAAGCCACTTAACTGCTAAAGAGACAGAGAGTGGACAACATATCTTCGGTTTCTTAAAATAAGACTCATTGTTGCAGCCAGGGAAAGCACAAAAGTGATCCCAGTCTTTATTTTCCTCCGAGTTATCGATTCCGTTACATTACTTTATGTTGGCTAGCTACTAAGTCTATTAGCTACAACCAACGAACCATGTTCTCATGTTCTGTACTGACAGAAGATCGTGCTACACATGTTTTAAAACTTTAAGCACTCATTTCTCAAATCCGGCTTCAGACAGTGTTACATCTGTTAGTTTTTTGGGAGTAAATAGCTGGTAGATTTTTGTCAGTTTGACAGTATAACTCTGTATTAAGTTATTTTATAAATTACTTTAAATATAGGGCTGCTTAAAAAAGGCTCAATTTAGAGAATTTAGATCCCCAAGGTCAATGATTTGAACAGTGATGATGCAACTTCTGTGAAATGTGTCTTTCAGAGGCGTGGACTGTGAGTAAAAGGGGAATGCCAACAACCCAGGTAAATCTGATGCCTTTACCGAGCCTGGGAATCAGTAATGCTGGTAAGTATACACTACAGCAAAACAGACGCTTGCCACTAGATGGCACTGTTCATCTTGCACAGAGTTGGTTGTATTAACGTGGAAATTGTTGTCTTTGTAGAGGCCAAGCCTGTGAACGACCTGCCGTGGATCAGTCAACCCAGACTAGATGATGAGTGGTCTGGACTCAGTAAGTGTCATTTACTGGTTTTCTTTCACTGCACTGTTTAATTTTGATGTTGCTTGATGTCATCTCAGTAGTGGTACAGTGGAACCCCAGGTTACGAGTTTAATCCATTCCAGAACCAAGCTCGGAACCCGATTGAATTTTTCCCATATAAAATAATGGAAATGAGATTAATCCGTTCCAGCCCTCCCAAAAAGTCCCCAAAATATCATAAATAATGGAAAAATACACGTTTTTAAATAAGAAACAAACATCAAAATACTGTATTAGTAAATATAGTCAAATAAAAGATACACCAACTTAAACAAATATAACCTTACCTTGGCGGCAGTTAACGCAAAGTTAACCTTTGCAGTTACGGGAGGGCGGCTGAGGATGGAGGGAGGGAGGGATACGTACGGTAAAACTAAAACAACACTTTCTTAAACTTCAAACAAAACTAAAATTGCACTTTCTTAACTGTATGTACGGACGTGAGCCAAGCAGGTGTCATCATAAAGGGATAAGCCTTGAAACGGCTCTGGGTAGAAGTTTCCGGGTAAGGCGAAGGGGAAACTAGCAGTTGTTATATTCTGGTCTCATTCACGACAGACTCCAGAATATCTATTTTCTACCTAACGGGGTAGTAAGGTTTATTAATGAGTCGGGTGACTCAGGTTAACTCTCTGCCATGTACATCGACAGCATACAGCCTAACGTTCCGGCCCAACACCAACCTACTCGTGTCACATTCTAAAACATCCGTGCAGCAACACAATCCACTGTGGAACAAATCCATCTTATAAACAATAATTCACATTATTACAGCGGTGACGTATCGGAGCTCGGCTCGTAAAATAGGCAGGCCTCGTACACTGGGG
>VURO01020966.1:0-11902 GCA_015108175.1 Pelvicachromis taeniatus
GACAGATGAAAAGACATCACGGTTGCTGTGATCAATTCAATGAGAAGGAATCGCTTTTTTTAACTGAATGCTATAAATGCACATTTTTTTTAGCAGAAAATAAACTGCAAGACAGAAACACCGTATGACCCAGTGTTCACGTGTGAGCTTGCGTGAATCAGTTTAAGTAAATCCATGAGCATGAATTCAAAATATTTAAAGATTCAGTGAGTAAAATAATTCTCAATAGTAAAGCTCTTCACTCTTTACTATGGGCTATTTTGTAGTTCTTGTTCTTTGTACTAATGTAAAATACTGCAGAAACTGATTTCTCTTGATTCCTAATCAGTTGACTGTTAAAATAGAATGATTTGAAATGACAGGTTATTAAGTTTTCTTAATAGACTGGGTTCCCTTTAATATTAGTTTGCTTACATCTAAATAAGTTAAAATCAAAAACAGAAGAGGTCCTAAAACCAAAATGAAAGTTTCTGTAAACCAAAGGGAGTCATATGCAGCGCTTTGTAAGGAATACAAATCTAAACGTGTGTACAAATTAATATGGAACCATTTTGTTCATCAGCCTGTGTTTAGAAAATGGCTTCAGGTTACACGCTGCAGTGGAGTCCTGCAAGTACAGGCCTCTTGACTGAAGTGGTCTTCCACTTAGAGCACTCTCTAACATTAACCCTCTCAAAGACCCTGTAGGCTGGAAGAAGTGGTGAAATGTGGTTGTGTTGTTCATATCAGAAAACTGCAGCTGCCAGTTTGATTTTATGTCTCCGTTGCAGTGTATCCCACTATTGACAAGGACAAAACATTAATTCAGACATTCACTCCTACAGGGGCTGAATACTTTATCATTTTGGGTTGAATACCCATTTACTTACAGTACCATGGCCCTCAATGTAAAGAAACCTAAACCTTTCACAGTCCTTGACTGCAATACGCTCTTATAATATACACACTTGGCGGTGGTGGAATATTAAACGTCGTTTATCCTCATGATGCACACTGAGGTACACATTTTCCTAATTAACCTTTAAGCTGGAGGGGGTCTGCTGTCTCATTTTCTGCTCTCTTGGAATCCTGTTAAATTACTGCAAATTTAAATGAAACAGGAAACAAGCTGACATAGAAGTAGACGTCATTACAAGTATACGTTTCTGCGGCAAGAGAGATGAAGAAAATCAAAGTTTTGGAATCATCTTTTCATTTCGCAATTTAAACAGTCACTCAGGAAGGATGACATGAAAGGTCCTTGCAAAGGTGGCGAAGTCTCAGTGAGACTTTATTGTTCGGTAACCTCTTTGTCTTTTTGATCATGTGTCGTCCTTTGTTTGCTTTATGAAAGAATCTGTTCCACTAGAGGAACTCGGCCTGTGGTTTGGCGGAGAGTTGGCCAACTGTCACCTCTGTGTAGGTGGATCCAGTCAGGATGCATGCAGTCCTTTGGGGTGTCACATGACACAGAGCTGCATTCTCAGTGCAGTGCAGACACGCCCCGTAGCTCTCCTGCTGCCCATTTGAAAAGCGCGTGGAGACGCTCATGTCCTTGTTGCGCTGTGATGTGGATCCAAATCGTTCTTTCGGCTCGGACTGTGGACTGCCCCTGTAGATCATCTGGCGTAACATGGAAGTGTCTCTGTATAAACACTCACGGAAGTTGGGCTTACACAGGAGGTAGACCATAGGGTTGTAGATGGTAGAAGACTTGGCAAACACTGCAGCAAGGGCAAAAGCAGCAGGAGGAACTTGTGTGGCGTCCCCGAAAGCAGCCCACATGGCCACGGCAGCATATGGAGACCAAGCAGCCAGGAAGCCTATGCACACTGCTACAGACAGCTGTGGAGAAGGAGCATTCACACATATGCATGCAGATATTCAAACAAAATTGCCCAAAAGACAAGGCATGCAGAAGATTAATTTAGTTTCATGTTAGTAACAAATTATCAAACATTAATTTGAATGAAAACAAATATCTTAAGTATTATAAATCTGTCCATGCAGAAGTCTACGTATGAATCAGAAGACAGTACAGAGATAAAGCAAGTAATCAATTTAATGTTTTTTTTATTTTTTTTAAATACCCTACTCAGATCCTATTAGCTATAAAAGTTATTGTCAGTGGTGCTGAAGTGACACAGCCATAACCTCTGACCTTGACAATGAGCGTGTGTGCATTGGTGGTCTTGGGCTGTGGTGACACATGCTGCTGGACGGCCTGACGTGACCCCCGCACGGTCAGCAGAATGAAAGTGTAGGAGAGGAAGATGATAGTGCAGGGCAGTACATAGCAAAAGAAGAAAAGGCAGATAATGTAAGACAAAGCTGAAAGCTCATAGTTGGGTGCATGCCAGTCAATGCAGCACGCTGTCCCATAAGGCTCAAGACTGTAATGTCCCCAGTGTGCCAGTGGCCCCACAGCAAACACAGATGCGTAACACCACACTCCGGCCACCAGGAGGCGGGCATGTGATGAGGAGAACTTGTTACCTGATAAGAGAGGAGATGGAAAAGGGTGTCTTGAAGTTATTTTGGTCATTTTACTCCTGCTGCTGGTAAACTTTCTGTAGCTACATCATGCTTATCAATTCCTCCCTCACCGTGGTTGGGGACGCAGACTTTAAGGCAGCACACTAAGGAGAGCACTGTGAGGTTTGTCAAGCTGCAGAGACCAAACAGCACTCCACACATAGCATACACCTGGCAGATGGTTTCTCCAAACAGCCACCTGTACACATAGACCATGAGTAAAAGGAAATGTAATGGAGGCTAGGGCCCAGAAAACTGCTCCCTGGTTGAGTGTAACTGTAGAGTCTCAATCACAGCTGTGGAGGGCCTTCTTATTGAGGGTTAGGAAGAAATATAACAGCAAGCTTTGGGAAGCCCTCTCCTTTCCCGAACATAGATTTCCACTGTAATTTCAGGATATTTATTCTGCGATCTGATACACTATTGAGAGCACCTGCTAGAACATGATCCATTTCATTTGCATTCAGGCATTTACAATGAAATAAACCAGTTTCCAAAATGTTCCCACTTTTCCTCATTCTCATTAACCTTTATTAACCTTTGTTAACAGCAATAAATAATAATAAAGAAAAGCTCCTGTTCAAAAACAGAGGTTCAAAGTGTGTTACAAATTCAGTTAAGTTAATTTAGAACAATACATTTTAAATCAGGTCACATTATTATTTCTAGAGGCTATCATGTGTCTATTATTTTGGGGTATTTTCTGACTGTTTGATAAGCTAGATTTACCAAAGGACCTCCGGACATATAACGTGGGAGACTTTGTCTATAAAATAACAAAGACAAGAGACCTCACCCACCAAATGTGCTCCACTTCAAGGTTTCTTTGTGAGCGCTGAAGCTCTCCTGCAGTGCTGGAATTGCTCTTTGTAAGTTAGATTATGATCACTTTTACACGTATGAAATACGTACTAAATCCCCTCCAAATTCTAACAGCAGATATCCTCGATTTGAATTTGAGTTTTTGGGAAGAGCAACTCACAGTCAGCTAAATCTGGCGAGTGACAGAGACCGCAGATTTATTTTTGTTTACCGAAATGGTGACATGTTCATGACATGTACTGCAGTTTTGCCAGATGCCCTCTCTTGGATGTATCTGTTGAACTCAGGGCAAATTTATGGTGCAAAACTCTTCACTGTGAGTGTGAAGACAAAATCTAAAACAAAGCCAAAGCAAACACCTGGTCATGCTCCTGATGTAAAACACCTTCGTCAGGCTTGGAAACTGCAGTGTCCTCCACTGCAAGTTTTGCACTTTTGATTTTCCCAGCAGGAGTTGGGAGTTTGAGGTCAATGATGAAATTGTAAATATGCATTTAGACGGAGTGACAGAAAAATAGAAGGTATCAAAGATACAAACTTTAACAGGAAATCTGCCAAGTTTAAATATTTTGGATTTTTATAGACTTTTATACATTTTATTTAATACATTTTTTGTTTAGACATGTTGAAACATACACTCACTGGGCATTTCATTAGGTATACCTGTTCAAACTGCTCACTAAAGCAAATATCTAATTAGCCAAATACATGGCAGGCTGGCAACATGCTGGTGCATTTAGGCATGTAGGCATGGTGAAGACAACCTGCTGAAATTTAAAGTAAGCATCAAAATGTGGAATGACTTTTGGTAGATTGCTAGATAGACTTGTCTGAGTATTTCAGAAATTGCTGATCGACTGGGATTTTCCCACACAATCATCTCTAGGGTTTACCAAGAGTGAGCTGAAAAGAAAATATCCAGTGAGCAGCAGGTCTTTCAGTGAAGAAGACCTCACTAGGTGCGAATCCCCTCTGCTGACAACATGAAACTCAGGCTGCAGTTCACACCTGTTTACCAAACTTAGATAATAGGAAAATTGGAAAAATGTTGATGAGTCTCAGTTTCTGCTGTGACGTATGAAAGCATGGATCCATCCTGGCTTTCATCAACGGCTCTGTTTCATCTCACAAAACGAATCAAACTGATTTCATGAACGTGACAATGAGTTCACTGTAAATGGCCTCCACAGTCTGGTCTAGATGGAAAAGAAAATTGGTGAATCTACAGCAATAGTGTGATGCTTACATGTCAATTTGAACCAAAATTTCCAAGGACTGTTTCCAGCACCCTGTTGAATCTATACCATGAAGAATTAAGGCAGTTGTGAAGGCAAAAGAGGGGTTAAACCCAGTACCAGCAAGGTGTAACTAGTGAAGAGGCCTGGGATTGTATGGTCAGAATTCTGCAGCAAAATGTTATGCCCTAATTTCTACCTTAGTGTCCCATTGTTGATCACTGACAATGGCACTAAATGTGAAGGCCTTTGCATGTGTAACAGCGATGTACTCTCTAGATTGAAAACTACACATAATTTTGCTCTATTAATCTCCATTTTTTGCTATAACATGTAGCTAAATATAGTGATTAGAGAAACAAATTAAATGATTACTGATAAATGAATTTGAAGTTGAAATGAAATGAAATAAAAATATAGGAGTTTTCGCCATGCCTGTGTGAAAACGCCGATGGTATTGCCAGTGGAAGTAAAGTGAGTGTCATTCCAAGGTCACTGACGGAGAGATTGATGATAAAGAACTCTGCTGGTTTCAAGGTTGACCGCTTGTGATAAGCAACAAGTAGCAGTGTGGAGTTGCCTATGAGGGACAGTATACCTGTGGAAGAAAAGAAGATTGAGTTGTGCTAAATATGGATAAAGCACAGAAAACAAAACAACCCAACAACACAGAAATGACTGGCTTGATGTTGTGTGGACTCACAGAATAAGCTGTAGAGTGAACCCATGAAGATGTCGTGCTCCTTGGAGATGGTGGAGGCAAACACAGCAGACGTGTCTGAAGCATTTCCCATCTGAAATGTCACCACTTGAATTAGTTCATGGTCAAAAAAGCAGGAAATGGTACAGAAATCTACAGAAAGTCAATACTCGACTCAGGATGTTAAAAACACAAATTAAAGCATACAAAAGGGAGTAAATGTTTTGTTGAAAGAGTGTTAAATAACAGCAGCAGTCGATCAATGCATACAGTTTTGTTTCTGAAGCATTTCAAACACTGCACACTGTCTGTAGTGCACTGCGAGCTGTGCTTCCCTACTCCTGTTATTGCAAGAAATATCTGCAGCCTACAGGGTCAGATGTAAAAAATAAATTAAAAAAGCCGTTTTGAAGAAAAATAATCCTCCGCAAAAGCTGAGGACTGTTCATATTAAACACAAATATCTAAAACGCAGGACTGACAGATGGAAAGAATTAGAAGCACGGTGCCTTTTTAAGGATTTACAACAGGAATCCAAGAGATTGAGGGAACAAAACACTTATGATTAAGATTTTCTGGGAATAAAAAGCTTGTGGAATTGCAGTCTAAACATGATTCAGCAAGCACACATGCAATTACGATCCAGACACTAAAGCGAGTGAGGAGATAAATAATGGGCCGAGGTAAGAGCGTAATTTTTTTTTCCCTTCCCTGAAACCGAGCTGACAGGCTCTCCAGGATTTCTAACACATTGTTGGAAAATTCTTAATGGAGTCTTCTCGCCATCACTCGAAACCTGCCAGAGGCATTCATGCTGCTCATATTCTATAGCCAGTCGGCGTCTTCTTACTCGGCTATTTGCAAACAAGATGATGATTACTATTCAGTGCATCACTTTGCTTGATAGAAATTGAAAAATAAAATGGAAATTGGGAAGAAAAGCACCGTGCAGGGACGAGATGCAGAGCAAATGCTGGATGGCTACCAGAGATGATGTAGAGGCAAGATTGATGTTCAAGGACTTAGGCAATCACAGGGATGAAGCTTCATTACTATGCAAGTCAGCACGCCAGTCAATGACGAAATGTCCAGTCAGTCTGAGTGGAGGAGACTCAGCAGAGTACAAAGCTGTGACCCATTTTAGTACCACTCAACTCCATGAACTTCATTGTTGTGTCAGCACAATAATGGATTCTCAATCAGGCAAATTTCCCGTCAGGTTTGTTAGGAATCAGTGATGGACCTGGTTTAGCACACATTTACCATGATTCCAAAGCCTTTAAAAAAATCAATCACCTTAATGAAACAATCAAAACGGCAGTCTTTCTTAATACTGATATTTCTTTCAGCATCAAATCTCCAGTATTGATTGAAACCAGCACTGTTACCACATTAATGATCAGCCCTGTTATTGCTGTGATAATGACAGTAATAGATACACGATGCCAAAAAACTGCACTTTGTGAGAGCATGCACTCTGATAAAATGTGTGGATACCATCCTCTTCACTCAGATCTGTGAAAAACATGTTTTCATCTCATGAGATCTCTTGGGAGGGGAAACTGTCAGGGTTTGGAAGATTTAAAGCTGATATTAATCATAAACATCTTTTACACAGATCTGAATGTGCACATGCTGCTGCTGGCCTTTAAGCTCGAGCACTCCCACCAAGCGCTGACAGAGTTTCTTTTTCTTTTTTTTTTTAATTGGCTCTGTAACTGAGAAAGCTGTGCACCTTCCTTTTAATTGGATCATAATATGCTAATTTTTGTAATCACTCCATAATAAAACAAAAACAGCTTTGCACAGTTCAAATTTCAAAATAATCCTTATTTATGTTTTAATGGGTTCATGTGTGGCTCCTCTGTCTGACACTAGACATTCTAGCTCCTCCCCCTTTTATGCCAACTTTTGTCTGGTTGGTTGCCCTTCATAAATAAGTTTGCAGGTGGCTACGACTTCCATTCTTATTTAGATTAAAAACAGCGGCGCATGGAGAAAAGAACCATGGCCATTTATATGGGTACACCTTCTTAGTAACGAGTTGGACAGCCTGTTGTCTTCTGAACCGCCTTCTTCATGGCTTAGGTCCAAAAAGGTGCTCAAAACATTCTTCAGAGATTTTGGTCCATTTTGACAGATTTTGTTGGCTGGTCTTCTGCTGCTTCAGGGTTCAACATGTTGTGCATGTTGTGCATTCAGAGGTGCTCTTTGAGTTACTATTGCCTTCATATCAGCTCAAGGCAGTCTGGTCATTACCCACTGACATCTGACATCAACGAGGCACTTTCACCCAGAGGGCTGCCATGTACTGGAGGTTTACTCTGTAAACACTAGACATGGCTGTGTGGGGAAAAATCCCAGCAGATCAGCAGTTTATGAAATACTGAGATCAGCCCATCACCAACAATCGTTCCAGTTCCAATTCTCAGTTTAGACTCAAGCAGGTCCATCGTAACCACAGACGTAGACACAGGGTATACTGTATGTAGCTGAACCTTTTCTCTTTATGTGAGCATAAATAACCAGGGAAACAAAAACAACACAACCTTCAGCATTGCGAGTGTGAAAATGAAAAGGGAGTTGCTATGGAAAGATAAACGCCATCATTGGTCTGCTGTGATAGATTCAGTATTTTGAAGCTGAATGGTGTATGACACAACTGTCATGTCTCTGAGCTTGCCTGAATAACTCAGATTAACTGGACGCCTTTGATACAGGGAAACAAGGACTTTGACCTCCAGATGATGACGTGAGAAGTGTGCCTCATATCACTTGTTTACCTGACTTATTATTTTATTTTTCAAGCACATGTGCACTCTATCCTTTGCTTCTCTGACCCTGTAGAATCCTGTGGTTTACAGAAGAAAATACTTTAAATAATCTTTCTGCATTCTTGCTGCTGCTGTCAGCACGACAAGTTATCTATTAAGTTTGCAACAAGTTTCCCTGAGGCAAGATATCAAACTGTGAGATTTGTGGTGCCACTGAAAGTAGGACTGTCACTCATAACCATTAAATGTTTGTAGTCAGCAGAGATGAGCAGCCATTTAAAGGCTGACAGGCATGTCAGGGAGCGCAACAGCAAAGAGACCACATGCTCAAGAGCAATGGCTGTTTTCAACCAGTCTCAGTTTTTGATTTGTGTTTAAATCTTTATCTGTTAGCCAGCATTTCCTTCAGAAAATGTTGCCAACAGGATTCATAATTTTATCTGAAGTAAACGACCCTCTTTTCCATTATAATAGCTCTCAGTGTATGTTCATTGACATTATGAACTAGAAAATATTTGTGATCGAATGTGAACTGAATGCAAAGTGTCACATTTAATTTTGCATGCTCGGCTTGATTTACCAGCCATGTCCCTTGAGCATTTACACTATGTACATTTTAAAGCAGTATTGGGCAGTTTTTAATTATTTATGCCTTTTTGTATTTTGTATTACAAATATGCTTTCAAAAATGATATGCAGAAAGGATACCTACCTCTAATTTAAGTGAGGCATACCAGAGGTGTGGACTCGAGTCACATGACTTGGACTCGAGTCATTAATTTTATGACTTTAGACTTGACTTGAAAAAATGTTATAAGACTTGTGACTTGACTTAGACTTTTACACAAATGACTTGGGACTTGAATTGGACTTGAACCTGTTTACTTGAAAAGACTTGATATTTTACCATTGTTATTACATTACCAAAGTATTGTTTAAAAAACAAAAAGACTTGAAAGGACTTGAAATTCAAAGTTTCTGACTTGGGACTTGACTTGAGAGTTGTATGTCTTGACTTGAGACTTGACTCGTGACTTGAGGATAAAGACTTGAGACTTACTTGAGACTTGCAAAACAGTGACTTGGTCCCACCTCTGAGGTATACTATAGAAATGGGGCAAAATGGTCATGGAAGTATTTGGGGGGGGAATCCATTGCTTACCAAAAAGAACGCAAAGGCTCGTCTACCCAAGACTTTGGGAAAATATTCTGTGTGCTGAGCAAACAAAAGTTAAACTTTCCGATAGCTGGTGTAAAACTAACACACTAACACCATTATTTTCTGAATGTCTATGATTTGAAACACAACAGCAATTTAACCAAATAAAGTTTCCCAAATTTCCTCCCCAGGAATGTGAAACACTCGTTGCCAGGTATCACAAATGTGTGATTCACAGCTTTTTTTCATTGAAATCAAATGGACATTAAGCTAGCATAGCACTAGACAGTTTCACTACCATTTGGCGAGTGTTTACAGGCAAGTCAACGTCTTCCATATAAACTATGGCAACTGTACCAACTGACCAAAGCAATTGCTACGAGATTTTTGATGCAGCACCATATGTCTATTTGTGACCAGTTTCAGCATCCAGCAACCATTTACCAACCAAACGAGTAATCAATATATTTTCCTTATTGACTAGTGGATACCAGGGCATCTCCTACTGGTGTCTAGACCTCTGTGACTGTGGCTCTAGCAGCTAGTTCCACAGCTGCCAATTGGTTGGGGAATACACATTTTTTGCCTAGCAATTGGTGGATGCAAGGACTGCTGACCAGTCTTTAGGCCTGTTTGTCTGGTGCCTAACCACCAGCGACAGAAAAATAAATAAATGAAAGCAAGATATAGTGCATACAACTCAAACTCTTGTGTTCTAGTTCAGGGTCACATAATTATACCACCCACAGCCTCACCCTGCAGCACTCTACCACACCTGAGGCTGGAAATCAGCAGTAAAGCCCTTTGAGTTGAAGAATCCCTATGTCACAAGCTATCAGTGAATATGCAACTGGGTTGGCTGAAATGAGCAAATGTTCTGTTTTTTGCCATTATTTTAATTGTTTGTTTGTTTAATAAAACTTGTGGTTGACCTCTTTGTGCAGTGTTTAAAATCAAACCTTCAAATCAGCACATATGAATGTCCAGTGTGTTGTGTGGCACGTCCCACGAGGACTTGGTGAGATTAAAGTCAACTGTCACCCTCGCTGTTTGGAACTGCCACCTCATCTGAGAGTGACTGACAGTGACAAGCGAATGCCATCGCAGTACAATATTTACAACAAGTTTTAGCAGCATGACAGCATGGTTGGAGGCAACTCCTTCAAACATTGCTGGGCATACGCCATATCTTATGTAACCTGGAGAATTAACATAGTGATGCAATATTCGTTCAACATGATGTGTTTAAGATGTCAAGCACTGCATCATATTAATGTTACTATGAATCAGTTGTCAGCTGATGGTTGTCATGACTTTGCCAAAATATTCTTGCACATTTGGCTCAAGGGAAATTGAAATACTGTTCTTACAGTCAATAAGTATGAACATCTCTGCAAATTAACAATTTACAGCTGTGTATTTGTAGCTTTATTTTTAGGCCAGAATTAAACGGGTAAATAAATTAAGTAAAGGGAGATGGCAGATGATTTGATTGTACCATAGAGCTTCCGCAGTTGTCGTAACATAGAGGACAGATTGCCATTTAGCTGATTGCTACTGAGGCAATTAATCATAAATGGCCTGATGCAAACATTACAAACTTTCGGTCATTTGATGTGTCTTTCATCCTAATTGGATTAACTTTTATGTTAGGGTGCTCAAATATATAAAATATATACAATATATAATATATAAAATGCTATAAAATACCTTTATATTGTTAAGTTGCTTTAAAATATTCTGATTAATCTCTTTGGCTATGTGCACATCATCATCTCCATCAGTCTGTATCAGACAAACTATTGTGTGATCAATCTGTGATTAGTATAGAAAAATAAATGTTTGATTAGGTCTATGTCATGCCCTCAAACAGCTGTTTTAATTTCCTATTTGCCTTTGATTCTCATCTGCAGTGGGAGGTCAATCACTTTGTTAAATTATGTTGTATCCAACCGAAGGACTTCACACTCTGGCAACAAAATCCGTCTTTGTCCACACTTATTGATTTACTGCATAGAGAGCTTTGAGTGAGCCACAATCAAATGAATTGTCACTCACATATGTCTGCACAGGCAACAATGTAAAAAACAGCAAACAGTTCATGCATGCAGGCAAACACATCCAGCTAAACAATGTGCAACAAGCAGCTCAGAATCGAGGCAGGCTGTCTTACAAATGGCCAGCGTTGTGATGGCTTCAACTTGGACCACCAGATAAAGAAAAACACTTGTTTGTTACAGAGTGGGATAATCAGAGGATCTCGTCACTAATCCCGTCGGAGATCCCACGAGTCGGCTGTGAGCTTTGAGCCTTCATTATTATTACAGCCAGCACAATCCATTTTTGCTCCCTTGATTTAGTATCTGAACCTTGAATGAATGCCCTTCACTAAATAACCTTCTAACATAGCCACATGTTGTCATGTTAGAGGGAGAATTGCAAGTCAGGAAAAACTACCAGACCTTTTCACAGGAAAACAAAGCAGATTTAAAAGAACAAAATTAAATAAAACATAAATATATATATATTTTGATCTATGTCAGTGTCTATATCTCGCTGTTCACCGGTAGTAAACGCTAAAAAAAAACCAAGTAAAATTTGGGAAGTCACATAAATGCGTCATCATTGATAATGCCCAACCCCCCCCCCCCCCCCCTTTTTTTTTTTTTTTTTTTTTTTTTCTTTCTTTCTTTTTCTT
>VURO01020968.1:0-14352 GCA_015108175.1 Pelvicachromis taeniatus
GGCCAGAAACCATTTTACAAAAGGTTTCTGCTACCTTTTGTAAAATGCCACAATGTAGGCAGATTTCATGAGATGTACATAGTCATATGATGATCTCGCAACATAATGACTTAATAGTACTATACTGTTTATGTTTTTATTTGATAATAAAGGCAGAGATAAAGATAAGAAAGGCAATTGGGGTCCGTTGTATAGACAAATTACAAAGTAAAAGAAAGCTCTAAAAATAGCGAAGAAACTAAAACCATAAGGTAAATAGGAAACAATTGATAACTGAATTTGATAAGGATTTAAATAATGTTAATCCCATGTCATGACCAAGCCAAGCGGGTGCGGTCCAGATTGTCTTAATTAAAAAGAAAAAGTACCACAGATGCTGAAACTGTGAAGGAAACTGGATTGCAAAAGAACATGATGATTTTTCTTTTCTAATTCTTCCATTGATTTCACTTTAATGCAATGAATATGTGATCACAATCCTTACTTGCTTAAAATAATGGCCCACTGCTCTAAAATAACATGAAATAAAATGGGTTCATTAAAGACACTGAATTAGTTTCCAGGTGAAAAGTTCTATAAATATATAAAGTGCATCATCAACTTTAAAGAACGTAGCTAAGCTTCGCCTAGCTCTGGGTCACACATTTCTGTGAATAATCATCCTCCATGAATAAGAGATCACCAAATCACTAAGAGCTCAAACCCTGTCTAGTTCCAATTCAAGGTCAGTGTTTGGATGGGCCATAACTACTTTCTGCATTATAGTCATTTTATAATATTACAGGTAAAATGTCATAAGTATGCATTTACATCAATTCACTCTATTGACCAGATTTAGTTAGATTTAAATATTTACTATCCCTTCTATAGCGTTGCTTCTTGTAGCTTGGGAATTATGCTACTGAACAAAAAGTGACTCAATTTTCTCAGTAGCCCTAAATTAAATTCCTGAAGTTGCAAATTCAGTTACCACCATTGCTGATGTAACATGTACTCTTTGTGGGGTATAATATATTAACTCACTGAGATCAGAATGGTATTTCATATTAGTCTTTTTTTTTCAGTCTTTAAAACTAAATGATGATTCTGCTTAATTCTGCAAAAAGAATACCAATCCAATCTCTATCCATAGTCCAAGTGCTCACAGCTTTCATGGTGTGTATAAATAATAATAATAATAATAATAATAATAATGATTTTGTGGGTGTTTTTTTGTGAGTAGCTGCAGTGTTACAACACAGTGTTTGAGTGGTTCATATGAACTTCCAATGTGTTTCAGGCCTTACAGAGCCTACAAATACCCCCAGTTCTCAAAGTGAGTTCGAGTGACTGATAAAAGGCTTTTCTAGCTGTGAAGTGTGCCGGCCTTCACATCAAAACCCAACCCTCCCAAAGGACTCAGTAATGTTTTGAAGTGTAGCACAGCTTGTCAGTGGTGTCACATCGCATTTTCCCTCAGTTACCCAGCCCAGGTCATCATTTTCAACTGGAGTTTTAGAGCAACTTTCCTGAGGCAATTAATTTTCCAGTTTTCATTTTACCTTTATTACTTTTAAGTCTGTTGAACAAGGCCTGCAGTAAAGGAGTTATTAAATGTGAATCCATACTTGTACGTAGCCTTTGTTAGAAGACTAATTATAATATAAACCTTGCCTTTCAACCATTTGCATCTATACTGTGGGGATTTGTACAATATATTGATATCACATAAGGCTTTTCTCAACTGTGGCTGTTGAATTGGTTGGATTAATAAACAATGAGCGACATTACTGATCTATAAATGCCTCTAAAAGAACATTGTGGATCAATTCACACTAAAGAACCCAAAAGTCTCTAAATGCTCAATGGCGAAAGCTGAAACATTCATTCTTTGTTCTACGACTCTTGCCATAAAAGGTTTAAGAGAAATTCTCTACGGTCTTTTGCCCTTTAAATTTTACTTTACTCTTTTACATTCACCGTTCCATCAGTTTGTACAGAGCCTGGGAAGAAGGCGTTCTCCTTTTCTGCCCTGTCTTCATGGAATACATTGCAGAAAGATTTGAAGCTGTCTCAATTCATTTCACTTGCGGACTTCAAAAGACGTACAAATGTTTTTGTGAAATCATCCCTGGGAACTTGTTTTTCTTTTTAATATGACTGTGTACATTAAACATATTTAGCTATTTTATTGGTTTATTTATCTGTTTTTCATTATTGTTGTAATTTTAATATGTTTGTCTGGATAAGGTCTTCATTGTAAGTGAGCAATTAGGTCTCAATGGGACTACCTGTATAAATAAAAGTTAAACTAAAATAAATAAAATAAAATAAATAAACTGTCTTGAAAACAAAACCAGTAAATGCAATCACCAGCACGTCATGTTATACAGTAGCAATACTTATGCATATGGATTAGTATTGATTTCAAACTTTTAATTGATTCTTAGCTGTATTGATCAAAATGCAAAGCTTTAGTCTTTCTAACAGTCTGCTAGTTCATAGACCTAATTCTTTGTGTAAATATAATATTGACTAAAATTCTGCTATGCAGTGTTTGGAAGTAGTATTTTATGATGTTAGTTACTGTTTCCATAGGGTATGGGAGGTCTTTGCTTTAATGAGTATAAAGCACATCTCATGAGAATCATGTAATATAACATTCATAATAAGATCTCAGCTTAAGCAAACAGATCTGATTCATTGCATATCTGAGTTTGGACAAATATGTTGTTCCAGTAGGGTTAAGGAATTAATCCTGAGGCTCAACGAAACTGTTCTAGTGGGACAAGGCAGCTAAACACCATACCACTCTACAACCACTCTTAATTTGTCACTCTGTAGGCAATATTTATTTCCAGTTCTCAAATACATAAGAAAAAAGAAGTTGCAAAATGTAAAAGTTGTCACATTTACATTTTGGAAGTGTGTACATTTGATGCATTCTGCTTTTAACATGATCACGTTCAGGGTCCTTTTATCACTTAGGACAACTGTCAACAAAACAGCCTCCGGGCATTGCCTCCTCGAAGCATACACTAGTAGATAGAGTCGTAACCCTGAGTGCACTGAGATAGCATCACTCAGCTATACACTATTATCTGTCTTTACCATTTTTTCCCTTGACTCCACTAGACTTTAATCATTTATTAATTTCCCTTGTGGTCTGAGGGAAGGAATCATGGCCTGAATTTAAACTGGCAAGATCAGAGGATTGGGGTGTCACTTGTTCATATGAGAAAGAATATGGAATGTGCAGCTTTCATCCCAGCAATCAGTCAAATCCACCGTGGACAAGCATATCAATACAGATATGAGCGACTGCTTCAGGAAAAGTATATAAAGAAATACTGACTGATCTAAATTTGTTGAAAAAAAAACCCCAAACATTTCTTTCTTTATCAGAATTGCAGCTGTGATTTAGAGACTTAAGATGTATCTGTGAGAACACTGTTGATGATGCATATAATGATCATTTTGATACTGGATGTGTAGTTTTTAGGGAAAAACAACATTTAAACAAATTTATGGCATAACCTTTTTACTTTTTTTGTCATCCTTTTTTGCATCCCGTTGGAACCTTGGTTGCACTTTGGCTTTGGTGTGTTTGCTGGTGTGTTTAATTTCCCACATGCTTTTTACTTTTGCTTATATTTGCTGATAAGGTTTAAATGCTAAAAGTTAATGGTGTGAGATAAAACGTATCCTATAAAAGTAATGAGTCTGGTTGTTGATAAATGACAAATTGAGATTGCCACATCTTGCTTTCTAATGCCATAACCAAGTGTGACAGGACACAGATGCCAAAGAGCACCTTGTGAATGAGCCATACCAGTGGCTTTGACAAAACTACACTAACTGACACTCCAGGAGTGAGAACAGGCTGCTTCAGCAGTGCCGGGCTTTCAAGGAAAAGCACTCCACACCAAGAAGGCATACAGCTTACCACAATTTCACGTGTGTGGTAAGCCATACTGTTTCACCTTGCAACTTTCTTGTTCTTCCAATCCCCCTCACCCCATGAGGACCACAGGCCACTGACAACATCCTGCCAGCACACTTAGCTCTGGGTAGCTGTCTTGATATCTCCACAGGAGTATCTGATTCATTGCATATCTGGTACGATGCCCTTGCCATGTGGCCTTTTGCTCTTCTTCTTTCTATTCCAGGTTTCCAGGTCCAGGCCTGGCTGGTGATGTTATTGGTAGACTGCATGACCGTGTGGCTAATCCTGCTCTGCTGCTCAGGAATTGTATGATTATTTGTTTCTGGTTTGGTCTTGCCCGCAGATCTTTATTGGTAATCTCTTACCACTCGATACAGAGGTTTTTGCTAGACAATTGCTGATGAAGGTAGTAGTAGTCAGTTTGTAGTGTGCACCCTATCTGATGTCTTACTAAATAAATATGCATATTATATTATTTATTATGGTTTTGAATATCATACTGCCAGATTGTCCTGAAATGGCTGGATCAGGTGTCCTGAGTTATCCCTTAGGTATGTTGCTATTGGCTCAGGCTGCGGGGGGACCTTCTTTGATGCACTGAATGCTTCTCATCCACTGCCCTCTTTTCAGTTTCCATGCATTTGTAAGCCACTATTACATGTCATTAACTTTGGCCTAGTGGTCTGTTTGTGCATCTATTTTCTCTTGTTTCTTTCCTCTCACCATTCAACCATTTGCCCCAGATGACTGCCCTCCAACATTTCTGCTGGTTTTCCTTTTAAAAGTTAATTTTTCATCCTCACCTTTGGCAAGTGCTTGCTCCTATAGAGGATCACTCTTCATCTGGGTTCATCTCTCTGATATGGTAGGGTTTTGATCCTATAATATAAAATGCCTAAAGATAACTGCTGCTTTAAACTGGTGCTGTATGAATATTGATTGAAAATCAAATTGAACTCAAAGGCAATTACGATGGCAGTTAAGATGTTAAATATATAGAAAAGTAATCTTATGGAAAAGACAGAGGAGGAAACCCTGAGCTGATGGAAGGATGCCTTCAAAAGGCAGAGATACACAGACAATGGGAGTCAAATGCACCAAGAGATGCAGGTAATATGAGATTGCTGCAATTTATTACTCCAGTCTGGGTCTTGTCCAGTCTCTATGAAGACAATAGTCCTGAGAAGAAAAATAATTAACTTCCTGTCACACTACTGATTTCCATATGGTTTTATGAAAACTGAAGTTTTTTAACTGCTCTCAGTATATTGGCCTGTATATGCCTCTATTGAAGCATATACATGTGCTGCCTTTTTCCTATTCCATCTTGTCATTAATAGTGAGTGAGCGAGTTTTCTTTAAAAAACAAAAAACAAAAATCACTCTAGACTGTCATGTCATGCCTTGAATGGATAAGGCCTGTGTGTATTTCATATGAGCTGCCTTAGGCCTTTTTGTGATGCTTTACAAAATTCCATGCAACCCTGCAGATCTTATTCTCTCCTTTAGGTGCTGATGGCAATGCAACAAACAGATGAGTCCCGATTTAAATCAAATTGTAACATTTTTGACTATAATGTGGAAGCAAAGTAATTTCTATTTATCACCAATATTGTAGTATTTTTCATGGGCCATAAGTTGCATTTTACTATTTTCACAAAAAAACAAAACATAAAGAAAAATCATGTCAATGTCCAGTTTGTGTGAATTCAAAGTAAATATTTAATTTAAAAAGATCAGATCACTTTTTTCCCCTAACAAACCTCTTGGCTTCCGCAAGTACCAAGCAAAAAAGTAAGAAAGCCTCCTAAAAGTGTAATGGTATACTGGATTTGGAATACCTCCCATAAAAACCTCTTTAGACGCAAAATACAACCCTTTCACAATCCATTTCATGTGTTAATTCTCTCATTTTTCACATTTATGGTTCTTCTTCCTAAATGAACAGTAAAATGTGAGGCCATAACAGGTCTTAAAATGGACGGGAGTTTACAATTAAATGTGATATGACTACATATCACACACCTCATTTTATGTTACCTTTCCAAATACAGTAGTACAGCCAAAGTTTGACCTAATCTATGGCAGCACTATTCAGCATCGGTCATAGCCATAGAGAGCAGCTGCAGCTGTGCTCACAGCCAGCGTCTTACCTGACAGAGATGCAGGTGCAAATAGAAATGCCCCATGCTGTCAACTAAGGCATTAGTTGGTCTTTAACCTGCCAGCTTCCTAGTATAAAGTCCATGTGATGTTGCATTGTGCTGATGTGAGAATAGAGAAACTAATGTTCTGGTGCATTCACCTCTAGTGAGTGGTGTCATGTGTGCTGTCCATTGCTTGCTCCCTTACCTACACCTCTCAGAGTATTTCCAGGAGTGCAAACGTGTGAAAGAGACTAGTTCCCACTGTGTGCTAAATTCAAGAAAGGACAACTAAGGAAAATCATGCATATGGATCCAGAACACCCATGCTGCCAAAACAAAAAACTTCAAATGAATTTCAGCTTTACCTAAAAAGCTACCAGCCTATAAGAAGGCCCTGACCATCACATTTACCTTTAAAGAATCCAAGTCAAAATGAATAACGTTAAGATTAACAATGTCTTCTCATTAAGAAAGATGTGTCTGTATTATATCTAAGCCTCTCACTTTTATTCCTACATACATACATATGAACATTGAACCAACAGCATCTCTACCTAAAAAAGGTTGAGGCAGTGGTAGGTAGATCATGTATTCTGATCAGATGTGTTACATCAACATGAATCCAATATTCAAATGAGGTCTGTTTTCAAGCTCTGAATCAATTAACTTTTCATGGGGCTAATGGTTATTAATGAATCTTTAAATGTCCCAAAATCTTTTTAAGTTAGTGCCAAATGGAACCATAGGAAGGCCAAGCAGTTTACACACACACACTGGTCATCCACACAACAGAAGGATCAGTGTTGATACACACGGATCCAATGTTCCCTTTATGGGTCTTCCATATAAACCATGAAAGAAAGTTCATCTAGACCTTTTCAAGAAAGGAAATAAAAGGCAGACAACACGGACCGACATATCTCTTGCAAATGGGAACCAAACCAAATTGCAAAGCTTCTACAGCCTATGCCAGCTCTCTTTGTTATTTTTGGCTTCATATAATTTCTGTGTGCATCTTTATGCTTGTCTGTGTCGTCAAACTGTAATCCCATGGGCTAGTTAATATTCATAGATTTTATTTTCCATTACATGGATGTACCACTCTATGGTAAGGTGCCAATTAATGATGTGCTGCAATACATGAGTATTATATCAAAAGCAAACTGTTTTTGTAATGTTAAATTTAACAAAATCTTGAATATTCAGAAAATGCAATGTAGAAACTACTATATAGGGAAATAAGAGAAACAACAACAGAGCCAGTTAATAGTCCAATACACTACAAGAGATATGCATGGAGATTGGGTTAAGAAACAATGCCCACAACCAATAAAAAAACACATTTGTTTATTACACTTATTTCATAGCATGCATGATGCCATCAAAGTGAATGAGTTAACTTTTTAATGACAAAAGAAATGAATCCTGAAAAAAATCTAAAAGTTTGGGGAAAATTTAACAAAGAACAGCATTGCAAATGCAGTGTTTCATTATCTCTGTAACAGAGCTGTAATCCTGACACAATAATTCATGAAAAATATAATTCAGAATATAGGCCAAAGCACACAAAATACTATAGCATGTATTGAATGTGCAACCCATAAATGGAGAGCAAAAAAGAACATTCTGTGTTCAGATTGTCAGTCAATCTGAGTTTCTCAAACAGCATATGTCAGAGAAATCAGGTCGTCCTTGGTGTTGCATTGTGATTGATGACGAAGGCTCTGTGAAAGTAAATGTGTCTCTCAGAGACTGAGTGATTTGGCCTCAGTAAATCAAGGGATAAGATGTGGATGAATGCAAGGACTGCCACCTTTCATGTATTGAAGACTTATTTCCAGATTTATGTTTAGGATGAAAAACATTTATGCATCTTACAGTGAATAATTCTGTTGGGTTATTCTTGCTGATTGCATGAGTGAAGATTTTTGCATGTTTGTCATGACTGGACCCATTTAGCACAGATTAAAGTTCTCCTCACTGCTTGCCTCTCTCATTACCAGTTTACTAGATTAGAATCTCTGCCTTTAAATGTCGTGGTACTTATCATTCCCGTGCTTGTATAATGGCTATAACAATTAAAGATCCATCCATACTAGCAATCCATCTGTGTTTCCTTCTATGTATGACTCTGCCCCAAATTGGAATGTAATTGGACAGGTCCAAGTGGCAGCTGACAAGGCTTGCTTGGCAGATGTGATCAGGAAATATGTGCACAGTGGGTCCAATTGAACAGACTATGGGGCCTTTTCACAAACCCAGATGGAGCTCTATAGAGAGAAAGGAAATGATACAACATAACGGATTTGGAATAAGATTTCAATTTCACAAATGGCTTCTTGCTTTGGATGCAGTTCAAAAGTGAACAACTTGTGTCCCTTTTATTTGTTTGAGTCTTTGCGGTAGAACGGTTTGAGTGTAGAGTATAATATGAAGACTGAATTAGTTTCATGAAGTTAGTGATCTATCACTTATTTCCTATTTCCAAAAAAAGTTGGATGTGTTTGTGTTATATGTAAATTAAAGTTAAAAGCTTGTATTTATTTTTTCATTTAGTTTGTGCCAATAACGCATTTAAGGGTTGGAAGAAGGTCATTCATTTCTGATGTAAGGGTTATAAATCATTACAACTCAAGGTTTTAAATAATAAAATATACCAATTGAGAGAAAGATTATATATGTACATTTTCTCCAGTGGACAAAACCATTGCATTTATACTGTATCTTCCAATTGTAACCCGGGCGTTTATTCAAAAAATTATCTGGCCGGCCCGGCGTTTAAAAGAGACCGGCGGTTATTGGAGACCGGCTTTTATTTCCTTTTGGGAATTGTCACGGAAGTGAGAGGGAAAGAGGACCCAGGTTTTTAGACTGAGGTGAAAAGACGTTTACTTACAGTGCTCCAAAACGTCTTCCAACGTTTCACAAATAATGCAGTTCCCAATTGTGCTCCTCCTTTGCTCCCGAGTGTTTCCTTGTTTTTGGTAGCCCAGTGCATGAGTGGTGCTCCCCGAAACTACTCTCCGCCCGACTCTCCAGGAGAGGACGTAAAAGAAAAGAAAATCACAGTTAGCAGGTTCGCTAACTAAGACCAACCACAGGGCGGAGGGGTTTTCCGCGTGTCAACATTTTTTTGTTTTTTGAGCAAGGTTGCAGTCACACTCCATACCAGTTGGTGGCAGTAATGCACCATTCAGTTGTTTACCAACCGTCAATAAAATGTAAAAAGAAGAAGAAGACAGTGCGGCGGGGCTTCCGGATTGAAGGTTGCCCGGCTACCTATCGGAGACCGGAGTCTATTTGTCGTGACATGTTTTCAAATTGGCGTTTATTAGAAACCGGCGTTTAAAAGACAGACTACCATTGGAAGATATATGGTAGTTTTAGTTTGTATCATATTTGCTATATCCAGATTTAAATCTATTGTTTTTAATGTATTTTGCAATTTATTTATGTATTGTGGCTCACACTGATGATGTAGAAGTCTCAAAAACTCATGTATCATACATGATACAGTGGCTTTAAAGTGTTTAAAATATTAATGTATATACAGAGCTATGGAATACAGCTTGGACCATTTACATACATTTGGCATTTTTTCCTGATATGTCAATTGTGAAATATGGGTGAGCTCACAGTGAATCCTGAGAGAACACAGATATATTCTACTTAAGATATCTCAGCAACATTTACATTACATTTCACTCACCTTGCATATTTGTGTCCTCCATAATTTATGAATGCTTGTTCTACTTTACTCAGGAGTAGCGAGTTAGATATCTTCCTGTCTTTGCTTTACCTTTTGAGGTTTCCATTCATTCTTTTTGTCCTAAAAATGACAGTGAAAAGTGCGAAGTACAATACTTTCAACAGTGAATATGTTGGTGATAAAAATCTGAAAAACTATTCAGCGTTTTGCTGGTTTGGTTCTTATTGTCAAATACTATTGTGGACTTTTATCAAACATTCTGTGAAATAGAAAATGCTGTGTATACAGAAGGATTACTCCTTGAATGACACTGCATTGTCCGAACACCATTTCAAATTTACAAGTCAATTTTGGTAGTACTTGGATGAAGATACAGAGATAGAATGTTCATGAAATTTGCATACTTTGAAAAAAATAACAACAATAAAACAGTTGAGTAATGGACGTTTTGTGCTTAAATATATCCCAGGATAAAATGCATGTGATGGATTTTGTTTTCTCTTTTTTAATTGGGTTGCTTGTATTTTGTTTATTTAATTTATTTTTTTTAACTTTCTTTTAAGTTTGGATTAAGATATACCTGTTTATTAAATTTGGTATAGTTGTATTTAGCGTGAATTTAGAGCAAAAGTATCCACAAGTTCGCTGTTAGGGATGGGACTTGTAGAAAACCTGCTCCCAGTAATCCAGTTCCTTGGATTTCTGTCTGCCTGCTTATCAATCCCGCTTATCAGTTCTTGCACTGATTATAATCAGATGATTTCAATTTGCGTGCCAGAGAAAGCAAATAGAGATGCAGCCAGGAGCATGGATATGGACATTTATTTTTATTGCACAAAAGGTGCAATAAGTCGTAAATTGCATTACCAAATTTTATGCAATGACGGAGACAGACCTTGGATCATAAATAAATAATAAAACGATTCCCATATTATATATAATCCTTAACTTGACCAGAACACATGCAGTTGGTCTGTTTTTGCTCCGTTGCACTTGGATTTGAAAAAGGGATCCAACAAAAACTTGCCTGAAGCGAGTGTCTGACCAAAAAAAAAAAAGCCCAAAAAACTGGCTTAGAATATTCTCCTTCATCTTTCATAAAACCCAGCAATAGTGTGACATTCATGCAGTGATTTTGCTTTTAAAACATACAGTACTGTCCCTCTAGGGCTTCAAACAATAACTAAGCAATGATATTACAATGGTATTTAAACAACAATGGCTTTAGAGAATTTAGATTGACATAAAACTAACCAAACAATTTGGTTAATGGATTCTGTGTTGTTATTGTTTTTATTCAATTTCTGTCATATTAAACATTACAACGAAAGTTTCCAAATGAGAATATCTCACTGTGTTACACAATAAAGTCATCCAGACATTCAAAACATGCAATGATACAAGAATTATTACCATTTCATTAGGTGGATGAGGAAAAAATGAAGACATAATTAGTTGGTTGCACAGTACAGTATAAGAGCATATTTGATTCTCTTTGATTAGTTTAATCTTTTGATTCAAAGCTGTTTCATCACTTATACAAAACTTTTTTTTTTATAATCCTTTCCATCAATCAGTATTTTCAGACATATTGCAACAAAATATTTTATGTTTTCTTTAAACACTTCTTTAGATTTCTTACAAGTTGAAAAGAAGGTTTATTTTCTTTCAGTACTTCTGGATCGATTATAACATTGTCACAATAATGTGACAAATTATAAGAATGTCAGGTAATTTGTCTGCTATTTACATAATGAATGTGCTTGCCACAAAGTAGATATTATTTTATACCTTCTTAAAGCAATTACTACTTAGGCCTGAAAAAACTGACATAATCTAGTTGTCATCTTGTGAATAGTGAAAAATAAATGTATGTATTTCTTCTTCTTTGCAAGCTACATAATGATTGTATAAGGCAAAGTAAGCAAGTACAGGAACTATTAGCATGTCTTGATATTACTATTACACTATAACACATTCCAAAACTGCCACTTCACAAAACATGTGAATGTATTTAGTAAAATGTATTTGCACATGACAGTGTATATGAAACGTACACCTAATGCCACAATTTGTTTTGAGATCAGGTACTACACGTAGTATGCATAATTAGTAGTACTGTTAGCATTAACCCCTTAATACACCATTAATGCAGCTAAACGCATTAATGCGGTCATCACAATTAACGCAATAAAAATTTTTAACCCGTCTGGAGCGCAGAATGGACAAACTTCGGACAAAGTGCCTGAAACGCGTTGACAGAGTTTCAAGGATTTTGTGTCAGTCTGTTAACGTTAACGCTAACAGCACTAATAATTAGTAAGAATGTGAGTAAAGAAGGCCGGCTAAAAGTTATATGAGTTTCTAATCATGATAAGCCTTATTCATGCAGCACTTACAATGGCCCAAAGTAACATTGTGTATTGATATTAAATAAAATAGAACAAAATTTATTGAGGAAAAAAAAAAAGTCCTTTCAAATATCTCTCTCTGGACCTTGTATATTTGTGTGTGTGTGTGCATGAAAGATGTAGAGAGTGAAAGAGAGTGTGTGTGTGTGTGTGCATGAGAGAGAGAGAAAGAGAGTGTATGTGTGTGCCTACGTTGTACAAAAACAATTGCTGCCATCTAATACTTTAGTACTGTTATCTTAAAGTCATGAGAAAAAATTTCTTGGGGAAGGGGTGCGAACTTGCCAAAAACACCCCCCTTTCACTACGACCTGTAGAACACTGTGTACTTTCCACAGCATTTTATAACAGCCTGAGTGCTTCTGGCAAAGTGCCTCTTTATCTCTTGTAGACAGAGCCCTGGCTGTTCTGATGATTATGCCATGCAGGAATGCCAGAACTGGAGATTTTGTTGTGACTATATGTACAATAGGTCATCTAAGTTTAGGCCAAAAGGAGTTATATCTACACTGAAGTACAACACTGGACAGCAACCTGACCCCGGTGAGCACATTAACTCTTTTTCACTAATTATATGGTTGTTAGTGTTACCTTTATTTTATCACAACAAAATGTTGGTAAAATAATAATTAAAAGCCAAACTACAATATTTATTTAAGTAAATAATTGTCTTAAATGTTGGCCAGGGGAAAGAATGATTTTTCATGTTGAAATCCAACATCTGGCCAGAGCCTTTCTGTGTGCCGCTTTTGTGTTTTCCTTGTGTCTGCGTGGGTTCTCTCCAGGTACTCCAGCTTCCTCTCACAGTCCAAAGACGATCTTGTTAGTGGGGTTCAGTTAATTTGTGAGTCAAAATCGCCTTTAGGTGTGAATACAAATGGTTGTCTGTCTCTTTGTGTTGACCTTGCCACAGGCTTGAAGGCTGTACAGGATGTACGTCACCTCTTGCCCTAAAACGGCTGGAATAGGCTCCAGCCCCGCCACAACTCTGAATTTGATAAGAGAATTTTGCCTGTTTTGTTTTTTTAACTAATTGAATTATTCTGTTTTGTGTAAATTTCAGCCTGTTTAATAGCAGCCACCGGGATGTCAAGCCATTTGAGGTTGTGCCTAGTGATTTATTAATCTTTCGCTCATACTCTGTTTGTTTGCTTGCCTCAGACTTAGAGTTTTTTTTCCTGACACAGAAGACTAGGATTTCAACATGAACCAGTATTATCTTTAGAAGCACTTTGGAAAATTGACTTAAAAGTTATTATCTTAATCTATGCAGTTTCAGTAAAACCTCTGAACATAGTTTGGGTGGATACAAAGCTCAACGGGGTGACTGTGTGGCATTTTTTTTCACTTACTCAATTTGATGAAATGCAGATTTACACTACAATAATAAGAATCCTCAGGCAATTTATAAATGTTTAGTAATTGCAAGGCTGTGACCTGTTGTATGGTAAATGTGTTGGTATGATGATCTCTTTTTGGTCTTCTTTTTTTTTTTTTGTCCTTTAGTAGAAACTGCAGTTTTATTTTCTCCACTCTTTTAGTGACCAGGTGTGTAGAGGCTCTTTGGACGAGCATATTGTAATGCAATATTCATGTGTCACTTGAAAATTTTCTAGTTTGTAAAATATTTTTGCAACAACAACTAAAACAAATGCAAAATGGAAATATGTGTAAATGCTAGGGCCAGTGGGGTTGTTTACACATGTATAATTAAAAGTACAGCTTACTCAGTGACTGAGTTTTAATCTGCTCTAATCCGTTTTTCAAATCAGGAGACCACTAGACAAGTTGGCTTTATTTAACATCTTTTTCTTATTAGTGATAGCTCGTTGTTATTGTTTAATGAATAGCTTTCCAAAGTTACTCAAAATAGCCAAGAGCAACTTCTTCCTCTCCCTTTCCTTTTGTTGCACAGGTTTAGGTCTAACTTTTCACATTACAGCATTGTGAATTATTAATATTTCCTTTTCCAGCCATGCCTTCACTTTCATTTGTGCCTGCAACAGATTAAATCTACCTTTCAGCCAGCTTTGAAAAAAAAAAATGGGGAAAAAAGTCTGACTGTAAAGACTCTTGTCAAAGTAAGTTCAGAAACGCTTCAAAGCGTATTACTCGAATTGTGATTGCTTTTTTTTTTTTTTTTTTTAATCTGATTTAGAG
>VURO01020968.1:14372-37605 GCA_015108175.1 Pelvicachromis taeniatus
ATGTGTGGAACTATACTTAAATATTTTAAGGATGAGAAAGAGCAACTTTCAGCTGTTCGCTTTTCACGAGGGGTCACCACAGCAGGTCACTTTGTAGTTCCATTTTTTTCTATGGAACTACTATTAACAATCTTTTAGCCATACTTTTAAGGGATGTTGTATCCAGTTAATTTCACAAAAAATGCTGCGTTCTATAGCAGATTCAGAGAGTTGCACGTTAATCGATTCATCTTTACATAAATATATAATGTTGAATAATCAATATATTCGAGAGCGTCACTTAATCTGTGTGATGTCTGCCATTGTCTTGACTGTGAATCCAATAGAAAGTCTAATCAATACCAGAATTGGAGTCAGGGAAAAATGTTAGGCAAAAGTGAGCTAAAGGCTCACATCACCCAGAGAGCGATGGAAAATCCAATTACTTTGGTTAACAAGCTGACCTTCGCACGTATAATGCCACTGTGTCCCCCTGGCTTATTTTCTTGGCAGAGCATAAGCACTCCAGGGCCTTAACAAACCTCTAAATATTGCAGTGATTGCACTCAAAAGTAATGTCCACTGAGTAGCTCTGAGCAAGAAGAACTCCCTGATAAAAGAAGCTAATTAAGAGCTGAGGAGGGTTCTTGCATCTAAAAGCCAAAAATGACTTTGTGTGCATTATTTACTGTTTTGTTTGTGTATATTTGCTATCTTCAAGAACATTTCACTGCACTTTTACTGGTTTGAATATTCATTAGAGTGCATATTATTTAGAGACACTATGCTGTGTTTATATAAACAATAATTATAATTTGTCATTTTTGAAATTGTAAAATCTTTCAGATGAATTTCTGTGCAGCCTACACCCAGTATATTGGCATATACATCCTTTCGCCCTACAAATGGAGGGATAATGTATAGCAGCCTCAGAAATACTGTCTTTCTCTCTGATTTTAAACTAACAGGCTATGCTTCCAAAGGTACTCCTATTGGCATAATTGGGTAATTTACACTGCTAGGGCAAATCTGCAAAGTATATCATGCTACTGAGTAACGCTTTAGCCCCTGCATTAGCTTTGCAGGACCGTGCAAGGTTATGGCAAAAGTCGCCTTTTGATAAACAATGTGGATTACTAGTCTTCTCAGGATGATGACTTGCTGTAAGCACTACAAATCAAAAACACTATATGGGTTTCACTGGGCCTAATAGCTATAAGATGTTTATAAGCTGCTCCCTAGAGCAAGGTTAGCTTTCAGGGAGGCCTTGTACTGCTGGCTGGGAAATAGATATCTTTTCCCATTAAATAAATGGAAAGAAAACTTCCCTTGTCTGTTAGGGGGAAAAGGGACAAACTATATACTGTAAATGCTGTATGACTCAACACAAGCATTGTCTCAAGTAAGCACATAAGACGTCCAGAAGCAGGTTACCCATGAAAGGATAATAATAACTTCTTTGAACTATTTTAACTTATTAAACAGAAATGATGCTGAGCTTATTAACTGTAACTGTATCTATATTTTTTACAGATATAGTTAATAGGCTCAACATTATTTCTGCCTTGCCTCGTTCCACATGTTCCACTTCTTCAGTCCTTAATCACACGACCATGACAAACGATCATCTTCAAAATAAATAAATAACTAAATTAATAATAGGGTGTTTTAAGAATTTTAACAAACAACAGATGCTTTTTCTTTTGTTTTTCTTCTGTGCCTTTGGGGATCCTGAGTGTGCAACAGTGCGTCAAAAACTGATGAACTGAACTGATGCTGAAATTGTATGTAATTTAAATGAGCTTAACAGCACTGTGCATCAAAAGCGTACTGATTTGTTTTCAGTATTAATAAAATTTTTCTCACCAACTATGTAATAAACGCATTCTTGAAGGAGACCGATGGCCCAGCTGCTAAAGGTGTAAAGAGAACCCATGGTCTGGACAGCTGAAGAACAAATTACACAGTTCCCATATCAGCATGTTCAATATATCAAAAGAATTTAATTATAAATGACCTTTAGAGAGAGTCTTCAATAAGCCAATAACAGGATGCTTTCCTCAATACACGACCACACTAACAACTGTACAAGTAAGACAACTTGTTACAGCTTGTCAACTTTGGGAATTTCACTTACACCTTTTGAGTGCTTTATTTATTCAGTCAGTCAGCGGGAAAAGGCCCGATGGCTAATCTTACTGGCATTTAATGCTACATGAAATATTCCTGATAGATGGGCTCTAGCTACATATTCAGGATTTGAGCTTATATTAGGTGTATAGAACATATACAGTAAAACAAAGGAAAAACATAAATGGATTCACTTGAAATAATTAGGCATATTAAATGATTCTCAATAGGAAACATTGTTCTTTATTTTGTAGCACTGATATATTCCCAAAGATCATCCAATCCTATTTTGCAAAAACACAAAATGTAGTGCAGGATTTTTAATCGAGAATGCATAACTATATCACCAGAGGAAGTTCCACCCATCCATTGTCATTGTCATTGTCAATGTCACTTGTACTTCTTTAAATGGCATTTTACCTCCTGTTCAGCTGCTAAAATAACATGGTGAATGTTCCATCTGTTGATATACCGCTGTGTTTTCACTGATAGACAGATGTGCACTGTACACCCTCTGAACCTGTGGGAACTTTGGAAAAATATCATGCCGGTGGGTGCCAGGGAGCAGACAGCTGTCAGATGATAGCAATGCATTCCAAGTAACCTCTCAGTCAATGAGGAGGACAACAATGGAAGCTGAGTTGACCCACTGGTGCACCTGTCAGATGATTATATAACTTTTTCAAGCTCTACAGATTCAGTTGAGCTTCAAAACTTAGTTTTGCTTCGTAATCCTTTATTTTAAAATATACTCATGCCTCCCAGTGGGAATGTCAGGTGATTTAAAAAGACATATTCCTACCTATACAATACACGTTCCTTAATACAGCTTAATACAGTATATGATCATCACATCTGGATTAGTTGAATTAATTTTACTTGTCTCAGCAAAAACTCCCTGCAGTGTCTACAGGTTGTTCACAACGTTGCTGTGAAGCTTCTGACTAGATCTTCTGCTTTCATAGTTTCATGTCACACCGTTGCTGATGCAGCTGCACTGGCTCCCTATTGAAATCAGAGTCCATTTCAAGTTTCTGGTTCTGACTTCATTGACAAACACCAGCTTATATCATTGAACTTTTACAGTCCTACATCCCCAGCAGGTTGTTGAGGTCTTGTGATCAGGGCCTACTTGCTGTACATCACACAAGGTTGAAAACTAAAGGAGACAGAGCTTTTTCCACAGTGGTCCCCGGACTCTGGAACTCTCTGAGCTTGAGATCTGTGGGCTCAGTGGTCTTTTCAAAGAAACAACTAAAAACCCATCTTGCATAGATTTCAGCCTTTTTTTATGCTCTATTTTTTTGTTGTTGTTGCGAAGCATTTTGTGATCCTTGTCTTTAAATATAATTTTACTTAATTGTTTGCAAAATAAAAAATAAAAAGTAACCAAATTAACTTAATTTTGTTCATTAAAAACTGTCAAGTTTCAGTATAAAGCAGAGTACCATCTTTTCTTACAGATGCCATAACAAGCATGTTATAATATACTAGTAGGAAATTCAAAGGCACAACAGCTGAACTGAATCAGTTGTCAGCAGTCAAGTTCAGCAGAGGAACCCAAAGGCAGGCTTGGCAGCTGTAAAAGCTAGAGGCAATGCTCTCTGATGAGAGAGAGATGAAAAAAGGTTTCCTCTCATCATGCCTTCATCACCATAGTACTGGAGGATGCCAAGAGAAGCTACGAATTATGGCAGTTAAAGGGAGAATAAATCTTCAAGACCAGTTCTCTCTCCTGTTTCCAGGCTTGACTAATAATTTCTGTCACCCCAGGAGGATGGTTTGTGCACATCTGTGCACAGACTAGCTGGAGCAAAATTTGTGTGACCTTGTATTCTGTAAGCTGAGGGAGGCATCGAATTAGAAGTGAGATGCCTTGCTTGGATGAAGAGGGATCAATCACCATTATACATCAGCAGCTGAAACAGAAATGACACACAGGGAAGTTTCCTAACATCTGATGGCCTGAAAGCAAAAGCTTACCCTCAATGAATAAATGGCAACGTAACCAACACCATTACTTGTGATGTTGTGCTGAGTGCACAAGAGTAAAGTAAGAAATTAAATATAAACTTTTTTACAAATATGCTAAATTTTGCATGCAGCAGATATAGTTTTTTCTTTAATCCTTAGAGCACCAGTAATGAATGATGAATGATGTATGAATTTGCCTTCTAAAATAAAATAAAAGGCAGAAACAATATAATTTAGGAGGAAGTGAAGAATATTTAGGCCTCAGATGCAAAGAGTGTTGATCAACTGAGTGACTAACCCTATATGACAATAGAGGAAGCAAACAAGCATTCAAACATTTTGTTATTCGTAAAGTACAATCAGCAGTGATGCTGATAGATGCAAATGTGACCTGCAAATTCACATGTAAATATTTAACTTGAAAAAACATTACATAACTGCTTAAGGCTGTTTATTTGTATTGTTGCTGAACTTGACATCCCCCTTCACACCACCATCTGTCAAACATTGGCTGGCAGAGAGTGGGCTAAGCATTTCAGGGGATCTACAGCATGAGCAGTTTTTATGAGGAAAACAGACATAAGAGTTCTTAGCTTTAGAAACTTCAGCTAGTATACTAAAACAGTATGTTTTAATTCATTGAGTTACACATAATAGTAATTTAATACACTTGTTCAAGCATCTGTTCAAGTAGCACTCATCAGTCATTGATTTCTCAGAACAAGACGACAGCATTTTAATGCAACCGCTCATATTCCAACAAACAATGTGTTCGTAATAATGGCTCATTAACTTTTAGTTATGACTTACAGCAATGTGAATGTCGATGTCAACGGTGCGCTTGAGTTATTAATATATGTATTACTTCTTGAAGAAATCACCTGGTGATATAACAGTAGGCAATTGTGCAACTGGATGACCTGGGTTCAAAGGCAAGCAAGCAGAGTAGGCAGCAGGCGGTGTTAGCCTAGAGATTAAAAATAGAAGCTTGTTCAGAGGTCGTCTTGGGGTGGCTGAGAAAACGTGGGCTGAGTGAGTGCTTGACTAACTTATCCTCAACACTGAGGCTATTCAGTCGACCTTGAGCAAGTGCTCGGGCTGTATTAATGTCACCTTTACCTTCAGTAGTCAGCATTAGAACACATTTGGTAGTACTAGGGTGTATAAAGTATATTTTGCTTTTCTGTTTGTTTGTTTGTTTGCTTGCTAGCTTTTTGGCAAAGTCTCTAGCTATTTCATACACTCTGTCCTCTGGTGTGTAAATGACAATGAGAAATTATACGTTTTGAATGCATCTTTTAGTGTCTACACACCTTGCAGTTGTCTTATTTGACAGTTCTTCTTTGGAGATTTTACTAATGTAATCGCTAACCTGAATTTAAGATTTCTGGTCTTGTTTCTCTACTAAAAAATATTTTACTGAATTTTTTACATGTAAAAAAAAAACAACACACAGACACCCTTCTGGCAAATTTCAGAGTTCAAGCAAGCTCCTGCCTGAACATATTAACATTCCACTGCATCTAAATCTTTTCTCTTCTGCTGAATGTTCTGCCATCTGCCTCTCTCTTTGGACTGTATGCTTCTTTTCTGAGAAAGGATAGGAGACCATTCATCACCTGTTCTAATTAAACATGCCCTCATTGGGAAGCAGTGGCAGCCGCAGGGGAAAAGAGACAGGAGAAGGAGATAGATTGCCATTGAAAAGATGAAAAAAGACAGAGAGAGAGAGCGACAGAGAGGGAAGAATGACACTGGCAAAGCAGAAAGAGTCACTGTGATAGAGAGCACAGAGAGGATGTGAAAAAGATGTGTTGGTTATAAGTCAGGTCTCCCGCCAGATGGGCTGAGCCCCCTACCTGGGTAATAAGAAGAGTGACTCCCTCGTCAGGACGCCTGACAGCCCTGTCTTAGTCCATTTCTTTAACAACATGTGGTCCTTTTTCCATTCCACTGGAGACTAATGGAAGTTGTGCGTCACTGCAACTGCAGCTTCAGGCTGGTCGGACCGCACAACAGGGCTGAGATTGATTCCAATGGTACTTCTTGATTTCTGACCCCTTTTCCTCACTGACAGATCAGTTAGATTATCCTGACAATGATGGTGCTTGATCCCCCTAATGTGAATTTATACCTGTGGCACTCCGTTTCCTTGCACAGTAAATTTCTCATGTTACAGGACAACTGACATTAAAAATTTCAGTAACTTTCTTCAAACAGGATTCCTATGAAATCAACTGTACAGTATTAGTTTGCAAGTGTGAATATTTGTAAATGTCACAGCATAATAATGCTGCCTGATCATTTGCTAACTTGATAAATGAAAAAAAAAAATCCTCAGTGAAATACCTTTTTTTGTGATCACATAAAAAGCACTGTTCACAAGTTACTATGGTATTTTAGTGGTAAATATTATGTGTCACTCTATTTTAGTTTGATTTTTTTCATTACTGCTGAAACTCCCACATTTCAGATATTTCCCACGATGTTGTGTTACAGGAAATGGCAGCTGAAAGTGGAAACAGTTAGGCCTTTTTCCCTAGATACAGCAACAAGTCTGCATTCTGTGGCTTTACTCAGTTAATTTAGTTTGAATTCACCGTCCATGACAAGGGCTATTAAATATGTCAAGCTGACTGACCTTTATGCAATGGCACAAATATCAAATATATCACTCATTCCTGCAATGTGTTCCAAGAACTGACTGGGGGAGGGGGAGGTAAGAAAATATAAACCTACAACAATATGAAAACTGAAGCAGTCAACAACCTGGAATGAACGGTTCAGTAGTTTCTTGTTTCATAGTACTAAACTATCAATCAAACAATGGCATTCAAGCTTAAAACACACAGTTAACTCTTCAACACTTGTCATTTTACCATGATCCAAGATGAAATGTTAAAATGACATAAAACCCACATTATAAACTGGTTTCTTGAACATGACAATGGGTTTACTGTACTCCAATGGCCTCAGCATCACATTTCAATGTCAAGAGACCATTTTTAAGGAAGGGAAACAGGGAGAAAGGCCTTGTGTATGCCAGATTGCAAAAAACCTGGACTAAAACGTCAGTGCCAAAAGGCTTTTGGAGTAATGAATCCAAATGTGAAATATTTGCTATTTATGCAATGTATGAAGGAGGTTATGAGAGAGGTCCAGCAGTGGCTCTGTTATAGTTTCAGTCAGTTGTGTTGTGGATCTTGTCAAAATGTATGTAATTATGAATGCAGAAGAGTACCATCAGATTTGAATACACCATGCAATGCCATCTGAAAAAGCACCTGATTGGCAACAGTTTCATTTTTTAGCATGACAATGCATACTGCCAATGTAGTAAAAGCATACCTGGGTAGAAAAACACACAATGGCTTCCCCAGAGCCCAGACTTCAACATTTTTGAAGCAACACAAAATCATCTTGACAGATAACAGAACATAAAGGCAGCCAACATCCAAAGAGAAGCTTTGGAAGATGAATGCCCTTCAAGAAGCCTGAAGAACGACTATTGAAGACTATTTAAAGAAATTACAAGAAAGCTTGCCTAGAGTTATTCAGTGTGTGATAGAGAATACAGTAAAGGTGGTCATGCTGAATACTGACTTTCTATATGACAAGCAGGTTAATGCAGATTACTACAGAAGTATTACATTTTTTCATGTACTGCCTGATGTTGGTTCCAGTGGTGGCACGGATATAATGTCTTAGTAATAAGAAAATAATGGCACTTTGCTTACACCTTCAACATGTCCTTTTTCCTTTTACCCCTGTGTAGTTGCGTTATGAGAGATTTAGATATAGATATATAAGGAATACTGATATTTTCATTTGACTCGATTCAGGTTACTAATTTGGTTCAGAGATTTTAATTTGTAATTATCATTCCCCTCATTAACAATTCAGCTACCAGTATCCCCAAAGCAAAGAATCAGTTTCTTTAGCAGCTTAATTTATGACCAGATATTTGGAAAACTAATGACATCCCTGTCACTCACATCTATACTCTGCCATTAAGGTTCATAACTTGTAGTGATTTGCAATTTTGAAATCATAATGGAAATTGTCTTAACTGCAAAAATGAGCGTTACAACCATAGCAAAATTGCCTCACAGCACACAGCTGTTCCTGGATGACGAGAATAAATATTACCTGCTGCATATCAACACTTAGCTCGCTAAGACTACCCTCTTAGTCTTATCTAAACATATTGACATTCTTAAAAATAAAAAACTGTGACTTATAAATCATTTCAAGAATAATATATATTTTGTCAACATGTTGGCAAGGCAAGAACTAGTATCAAAAATGTATATTATTTATACTGTGGTGGTTTGGCTTGTTGGGCTTTGGAGCCTATTTTCCTTTGCTGCTCTAACCCTTTTGCCTGTTAGTCTCAAGTGAGGTTGCTGGGCTGGCTCCTGTCCCTGAGTCACCCCCAGAGTTTCCTGCTGGTACCATCCTTCCTACACCTGCTTCACATTAGGTAATCAAGTGCTGGGTATATCAAGGATGGAGGTTCTCTGGCTGGAGGCCAGATTGTCTTCGCCATTATGTTCAGTGCGCCAAGCTTTCTCTGAAACCTTCCTCCTATATAAAAAAAAAAAACTCACCTGCCTGTGTGCTTCCACAAACCTCCAAGCTTACCTTCTTTATTACCAATTCTCTGTAACCTGTCAAAAGAAGCTGCTCATTCTGTCTGTTGCTCTCACTAGCGAGTTCACTCTCCTGCAACACAAAGCTACCATGTGTGACCCTATGTATTAACCCATTTGTTAATCGTAATTCACTTTTTGCCAAATAAATTTATTGTCACTCGAGTGACAGTTTAAGACTTTATGTGATGGGTAATGTAAAGTTCATCCATTCCCCTCATTACTGAGCCAAAGCACAGCATGGAACTGGTTTATTTAGCTTTATTTCAACAGCTGCACTGAGGGAAAAAAAAACAAACCAAAGACTGCCACCGAAAATAGACACCATCTCCACCCGCTCCCTCTGAATTGATATTAAAAATAGTCCACAGTATTAGAAGAAGAGAATTAAAAAAAGAGAGCTAACAAAAATGTGGCTCAATTACTGGTTGCAGCAGACACAATAACAAAAAGCTCAGTGTTCCAAGTTTGAATCAAGGGTGTGATGAAGCAGGGACCCGAAGCAAAGTGGACACGCTTGTTATAATTTCTGACCAACAATGACTCTTCATGCTTGTAGTTTTTAGATTGATTCATCGCAAGCTAAAATGTTCTTTTTGTGTAGAGTTTAGCATGTATCAGAATTACTTATTTCAGTGAGTGACCTTTTGAATAGACACGTTTATTCATCACCAGGCCATAGTGTTAATTGTCTTCTGTTCTGACTTAGAGACGCCTCCTCAATATAACAAATAGACAATCTGCTCCTGTGGGGGAGTTGTGAGGCAGAGTGTGAAATTAATACTCCTGTCTTTGCAGTGCAAAAAGTCTTTAGTTTATCAAGGGAGAGCACCCTCCTACTTGCATATCATTACAGGTACCGACATGGTTAAAAAGGCCATGTTTATTATTTCACACTTAACTGGAAATGTGAAAATGATTTGCTACAATTTCACTCTATCATTTCAAACGAAGGAAAAGATAAAAAAGGCAAAGATTGTTGACATGCTTAGCATGTCAAAATACAATGCGGGAAATACAGCTACAGATTTGGTGAGAAAAACAGATACAGAAATACAAACTTTTATGATCTATACAAACCAAATTCCAAAAAAAGATCTGATGCTACTATTTCATGACAGAAATATTTAGCTCATTTTGAATTTGATGAGTGTAACACTTCCCAAAAAAGTTCCAATGTTGTTTACAACGGTGTAGTATCCCTCTTCTTCAGGTTTAATTCACATTTTCAAGAGCATCCCAATAGTCTTGTAATTTGGGTTTGGGTTTTAAAAAAAAGTGTCCACTGTGAATAGTTATTCTTTTTAAATGTTACCATTAACTGTTCTATATAAATGTAATGAGAATATGTGCAACAGCAACTATTGTCCCATCTGACTCACACATTTGTGTCCTTGGGGGATAAGCTCCAGTTGCTCACATATGAAACCCCCATCACAGGCAACTGCACAGGTGTCAAGGGACACAGCAGTGATAAAGATACAGCAATGTAAAATTAATGCAGGGCAGCAAAGGAGTGCTGGCAGGAATAAAGATGTCAGTGTCACAACCCAGTGAGCAGGTGTGTACAATAAGTCACCTTTATAAGAAGAAATGACAAAAGGATGTAAAAATCTGATGATATAATGCAATTTTTACAGCCTTTATTTCCCCACATTAAGAAAAAAAACAGCAATCGTTTAAAAATGAAGACCTTACCCTTTTCACTGCAAACATTTTATAGTAGAACAAGCACAGATAACTGATAACAAATGGCTGCATAACGTATACGTGACCCCTATAACAGCAACTGTCCATGCTCCATGACTGACATGGCCTAATGGGATCCATAATGGAACTCAACATTTTTTCTCATATGTCACCAATCATGACTTGAATAACCTTCAATTCAGCCATCTCAGTAGAACAGTTGGTATTGAGTTGAAAATTGACAATGGGTTTTGCTCAGCCAGGTTTAAGCATAAATTAACTAATGGATTGTTTGTTTCTATTGTCCAAAGCAACCTGTTAACATATGTCTGAAATATATTTTTTACTTGAAAATTTTCAAGTAAAAAAAAATATATATATATATATATATATATATAAGTTTCTCAGAAAAAGTGAGAATAAAAAAAGTATGACAGACGACCTGACATCATAGGAAACATGGAAACATAGACAGAAAACACGCTTGACAGAGATACCTAATAAACTCAAAACGCTGGTACACAGACCCAGCTCGTGACACTTTGTCCAACAAAGTATGGACTGAATTGTAGTTCTGAAGGCAAAGTAAATGATATTTGTTAATAGGTGCATTTGTGTATATGAATTGAGGTTTGTCTCAGGGAGCATTAATGTTTCTTTTAATTTGTTCAATTATTTCCTTTTGTTAGTCTACATATGCTTTCACATGATTTTGGTGAAAGACTAGACTAATGGAAGTTTGGCTACTACACCACCAAATTCCCTCACAGGAGTGTCTGTAATCCTTCTCAGATTTAACAGAACAAGCAGGATTGAATGTGTATGTGAATGGAATAGAAGTACATACATACTGACAGAAATCAGTATCATGTAAACAGTAACCAGTGTCATGTGCAGACACATCCTGGTCCGCCAATCCTAACCAGAAAGTGAAACAATAGACTGACCTTGGAGAACAATTTGTTGATTTAGTGAGACACACTCTGAAGCAGCTGTCAATACAATGCCTCTAAAGGATTGATTAAATCACTGTACATAAATCATTATAAATGTCAATGATGGATTTACTTTATGGACACCCTTAATGTTGTCTCTAAATGAATCCTGTGTTTACGTTGGTTGTATTTGTGTTGTCTGGAATGATCTCTGGCTAAGATTTATGTTCTCTATTACATATAAAAGTGTGGAAGTCTTGTATCTCTTGGTATACTGGATAGCTAGATTTTGATCTTATCTCTAATATATTCTCTTCAGTGCTTTCATGCTTGCCATCCAAGAGAACATTTTATTCTCATAGTGAAAACAATAGTTCATCTTCAAGACAATTGTATGTAAATATTCATCCAATAATGTTTCTTCATTAGCGGTGTGTTCACGGTGTCTTACAGTGTGAGAATTTTAGAACTGTAGTCTATTCCACCTGCCTATCTCATCAGTTATTTCATCTTGGTCTCCTGGCCATAACGTTCCTGCTTAACATTTTCAGGATCCGGTATATGTTGTCAAAGCAAGGAGCATACTGTGCATTGTGAAATAGATTTTCCAACACCTACTGTGTAAGAAGGGATTGAAACCAGTGAAATAGCTCCAGGTTGCAATTAAGTCATGACAGGCAAATCACACATGTTATCATTCCCTGTGGAGTAGTGGTGAAAACATCTGTGATTAAATCCTTTCACAGTTTTGATTTGGTTTTAATTTCGCGTTCACAATTGCACACAAAATCAGATGTCTGTGTATTTGGCAGCCCCAATATTACACCAACCCTTATTTTGGGTTTGTACTAAGAAAAAAAAAACTATCCAAAGAAACTACTTTGGCCCGTAATACACAGTTTATCTATTTTTTAATTACCTTATTTTGACCAAATTAACACTGACTAATTTCCTTTCAAGATCTTTTATATTTTTATTATTTAAAATGCCATTAGTCTCCTAAATCCCAGTCTAATTAAGGCTTAAGAAAATGTAATGAAATCCAATTTGACAATGTCGCACTGGTTTCCCACACCATGTCTAATGATTCATTGCCTTTCCAATACAGCAAAGAAGCTGGAGGGAGAGAATGAGAGAGAAGGCCTCATCACATCAGCATATCTTTAGTCCTCTGTCGGCAGTGTGCCTGCCTGGGTTATTAAATGAATCTCTTATAATCAGACAAAACTATTTTACACACACATAAGCCCAGCTGTATCCCTATCTGTTGCTGATATATTTGATACCTTGCCTTCATTGCCATGGGAAAAACCATCTCCCTAAACACATTATCTGTAAATTAACAACTATACTACGCCATATTTCATATTATGTAGGCATTACTCTAAAAGAGAATTTTTGTGTGAAATCTTAGACAATTAAACCTCTAGATGTTAATCATGTCAGAATTATCAAATTTGTTCTTCTTCATTTATACACCAGCCACACTTTTCTGGTTGATTGTTGTTAAATCAAGCACAGAGAAGATGGAAAAGCACAAAGAAGATCAGAAGGAGATGTCCTGCATCTCTGTTGATCTAGTGAAAACATATTCCAAGAAAGAAACTGTACTAGGAAGTCAAGAGTGGCATAGAACTATGTGATGATGTGTATGAGGACAACGAGACAGTGATGAAGTGTACAGTAGGAGTGAAAGACGGGTTGAAGGTGGGGGTGGGATTACATCAGGCATTGGCTCTGAGCACCTTCTTGTGGCGGTGGTGATGGACAGGTTGACTGACGAGGTCAGGCAGGATTCTCCATGGACTATGATGCTTGCGGATGACATTCTGATCTGTAGTGAAAGTAGGGAGCAAGTGGAAGAGAACCTGAAGAGGTGGAGGTATGCTCTGGAGAGAAAAGGAATGAGTCAGATGACATAGGACAGAATACATTTGCGTGAATAAGAGGCAGACATACAGAAAGTTCAATGTGCAGGGAGTAGAAAGAAAGAGCTCCACTGGTACATTCAGTCACTACAGAAGTGATCAAACATTGTGCAAACGGTGGTGGAATTTTCGTCTTGAAAAGTCTCAAATAAGAATGCACTTTAAAAAAAATCATACCACTATGGGGGTATCACTGATAATTTTTGACAGTGTGGTAATTGATGCATCTACAAAAATGTTTTTGAAAAAGCATTGGGCTGTTAAGAAAAATGAAAATGCACCCTATAATTATAGTAGTATGTTCTTTTCTCTAACTAATTCTTCTAGCTTCTCTCATTGTCTGCTAGTTGCCCTCTCAAACAGAAAACAACAACAGCAGGACACTTCATTAAATAAAATGGCAGTCAGGCTTTAAGAAACTATAAACAAATCTTTCCCCAGGTTTCTTTACAGAGCAGTTGCAGTAATTCTTTAGTCTTGGCCATATTTCTGCTTCTTTCTGAGTCTTTTTATTTTTAATCTTTTCCCTTCCTTTGTTCCTGAGAAATGCTCCAGCTAATCACCAGAGGGCTGAGGGCCATTTGCTTCTACTCACTAGTCTGGCCTCCCAGGATGCCCCAGATGGATCCCATTCTGGGTGTTCAATGACATCTTCCCAGCTGTCTTCTTTCTCAGTCCCCCCTCTTATATCCTTGGGAGTAAACGTATTGAAGGGGCATTTTTCATTTGCTTCACTGTGAGCTGAGGAGTACTCTGGTCACAGGCAAGTTGAAGTCCTGGCTTCAATTCTTCTCATGATGATGCGGAACTCATTCATCAAGTATTTATATCTCACACTGATAATCATGATGATGGTGATAAATGACTGATAATTGTTGTGTTAAATTATAAGATTAATAATAATAATAATATGTTATTTTGTAGACATGGTCATATTTTTATTAACTTATCTTGAGTGAAATGGCTCATAGATGTCCAGTATTCACCTAAGCAATGTAGAAGCAAGAGTACTGTCAGTTTTGACATGAATCACATTAACATTGTCCTCTCTACCACAGTAACTCCTTATTTACTACCAAAAACTAGTGCAGTACATGCATGAAAATTATTACCCTCAAAATGTTTAATGATGAATGCAATGACTTGGTTATTCATTTTCTGCTTATCAGTCCTAGGGATAGGGCTAGAGCTGACACTGGGTGAAAGGTACAGGTTTAACAAAGAATAATAGACAACCACACATTCTCACACCACCACACAGTATTGTCCCAATCAGGAGATTTGAGCAAGGTATCCTCTTTGTGTGAGGCACAAGTGCTAACTACTGCAGAACTATACTACCCATGAACATAAACATAATTTACAATATTTCCAAGAACTTTTACATAAATACAAACAGTGCTTTAAAATCTTGGCTCCACTGTCTTTAGATGCCATCCTTCCTAAATGGCATAGTGGGCTGATAGAAGTGGGGTTTAAGTAATTGTTTTCCAAAGGTACATTACACTTCAAATTGCCTGAGTGTTTGGTTGTAACAAAGAGAATGGAGGTGATAAAGCCTGTTACTAAAACCTCTCTCCCTGTAAACCTCTAAGTCAAGCTGACTCACCCGCACACTTTGCCTATTCCCCTGAGAGTGATATGCGTGAGCGTGGGTGGACTCACATTCACTGGGACTTTAAAATTACTGCTCTGGGTTTACTCATAATGCTGAGATGTTATTTCAAATGTAAAACAATAAAGACACTTTATTTCCAGTTATTTGTTTGCTTCACCCAAAGTTAGGCTCACACATTTGCTCACAAATGTGTAAGTTTGAACATTCAGTGAGTTCGTAATGGAGAGATAAATGTATGCGTTGGTGAGTTATTAATGCTATATTTTACATACAGGTTAACAATATATGTTTGTGTGGTCCTGTTTTCCTTAAATCTTGTATTAGCTGCTAACCAATGCTAGCAAGAGAACTAAGAATGTTGATTTTTAATGTGTTGGTTGCAGTGGTGAGGCAGAACTTTTAATTTGAAGGCAAAATGTTCTATTTCTAGTTTGTGTCCCACTTTCAATATTTTACTATCACTTATACATTAGTTTGCATGGGAGATGTTGACAACTACTGCTATCAGAGATCACAGTAATCTGTTAGTCCCCTCAACTAATTTCACCTAGTGATTGCCAAGAACCACCTGTCAGCTAGTTGGCGAATATGTATTTTCCCTAGCAACCAGTGTCTGTTCTTTAGTCCTGAGTGACTTGGGCTTACGACTGGAAACCTTGCTACCTGATAAAGCAAAACCACTATATTCTTTCACAATTTCTTAAGATTTAATTTTTTAAAGCATTTCTTTTATTAATTAATTAATTTTGACTTTTCTTCCCTTTATATAGGTTGGTGTTGTAATTTCTCATTTTCAGTTTGTCATTTGTTTAATGTTTTACCCCAGAGGCTTTCTGAGGTTCCTGCTTGAAAGTTACATGCCCAGAATTAATTGATTTAAATAAAGCTAACAGTTGTGAGACTTAATCATAGGTGTTAGATGCCACTGTTATTAATCTCTGGCTCTCTTCCACAGCATGTCTTTTATCCTGTCTTCCTTCTTTCACCCCAACTGGTCGCAGCAGATGGCCGCCCCTCGCTGAGCCTGGTTCTGCCGGAGGTTTCTTCCTGTTAAAAGGGAGTTTTTCCTTCCCACTGTCGCCAAAGTGCTTGCTCATAGGGGGTCATATGATTGTTGGGTTTTTCATTGTATGTATTATTGTAGGGTCTACCTTACAATGTAAAGCACCTTAAGGTGACTGTTGTTGTGATTTGGCGCTATATAAATAAAATTGAATTGAATTGTGTCAAAGTAACTGAGGATGGAACACAGACAAATATAAAATATATATTTCTGGTCTTATTTTTTATTATTGCATATAACCTGTTTGAAAACATGCTGTAGTAGACCGAAAACTAAAGAGAACCATGAATCAACACATGGATGTGTGAAACAGAGCAAAGTTAGACACTGAGAGATGGAAATGTGCAGGAAACGCTGTTTTATCACCACGGTGGATTTTATTGAAACAAAATGGCAAAGATAAGATAGAATTCATGTTGATGTTTTTTTTTCAAATGTGAAGCATAATTTTGGTTTTCTTTTGCTGCTGGTTCAATGAATTTTGGTTGGCTTGTGACAAAACTTCCAATTTTGGAATCTGAGAGATCTGTGCTTTCAGCAGAGATATTGCTTGTCTGTGTACAGGCTTTTGCTTTGGGTGAACGGGGGATTCTGAACTTTGTGTTTAGATCTTTTCATGGAATCTGTTTACCTGCTCTTTAATTTTTTGTTGTTTTAGTGTGTATACCATACATGTCTATATTTAAACAACAAAACTGCAAAAACACAAATTTGGATCAACTCGACTTAACCCCTGCCCGGTTTTCAATGCTTTAATTTAAGTAAAAAAAAATCTTAATATACATTATTAACTTCATGATTTAATTAAAATGAAATCTGAGTTTCAAAAAGCACGGAGGCCAAATGTGACGATTTCCTTTTCATATCTGGAGGAAACAAAACCATCACAAACAGTGCTGATCTGCCTCTCAGATTGTGAACACAGCACATGGGTTGCAAAGGAGGCTACTGGGAACAACATCATGTCAAGCCTCCTTTCGATTGGAGTTGTCAGTGAGAATGAGCGATGCAAAATGCCAATGTCAAAAAGCCCTGTGTTTAGCTTGTCCATGCTGACAGGTTAGGAAATGGAGCATGCTACCTGCCCAGCATAAGAGAATTCCTGCCCTCTGGTGCTGCAGCAGTCACATCTGCAGGGCAACGATAAACAACTTTTCATGCCTTCAATCACCTAGAGTATAGCCATTTTCTTTTTCTGATTTTCTCTTGCTGTGTGTTCCAGCGACAGAAACTATATTACATTTTCTAATTAAATTAGACTTTTAAATGTGTTTGCTGGTAATTTACATTGTGTATAGAATACTCTGAGGCAAATCATTATATAGTAAAATGAGTGGTTAAGAATTATAAATATATATTTATTTAAAATTCCCTCTCTCCCTCACCACTTTCCTGGGTTTCTGCTGCCTGAGGTATTCACTGAGCATGCAGTTGGTTGGGGCCATCTTCCTGATGTATTCATGAATGTTCATTGTCTCATCATGGACTGTGATACTGACACTCATTAATCCCTGGCGTCCTTCCTTCCACTTACAGCCTCAGTGTGCTGGACTTGGGGTGAAACCCTCCATGCATGGTCAGGAGCTTCCTGGTCTTGATGTCAGTGGCTTCTATCTCCACCTTTGGCCAGATTATTATTCCAGCAGGGTACCAGATCACGGGCAGGGTGTAGGTGTTGATAGTCCGGGTCTTGTTCTTACCGTTCAGCTGACTCCTCGGGACTTGCCTGACCCTCTGCAGGTACTTGGTGGTTGCAGATTTCCTAGCGACCTCTTCATGGTTCCCATTTGCCTTTTGGATCCCCAGGTACTTGTAGCTGTAGCAATGTTGCCTTCTGGTAGTTTGATCCCCTCAGTTCTCACTATCTTCTCTCTGTTTGTTATCATCCGTCTACACTTCTCCAGTCCGAACAACATTCCGATGTCATTGCCATATCCTGGTGGTGTGGATCAGTGAATCGATGTCTTGTTCATTCTTGGCATATAGGCCTTCTTATATTCAATCCAGGCAGTGCACAGGTTGGTCAGCCTAGTCTTGCAGTCTCGGCTGACTTCTCAGTCTAACAGTAGCTGGTGTTTTGAGCCTCTGGTATTCTTGCCAATCTCTTTCTGTGCCCCACTCATGTATTGAGCCATGTACCTGTTCATCTTAGCCACTATAATGCCTGACAGGAGCTTCCATGTGGTACTGAAGCAGATTATTGGCTGGTAGTTGGACGGGACCGGTCCTTGAGGGGTCCTTGAGGATCAGTACTGTCCGGTATTCAGCTAGCCATTCCGGGTGTCTTTCATCAATTAGCAGCTGGTTAACATCCACTTTAACATTCTCAGCCATTCTTACAGTGGGAGGAACAATCTGTAGATGTCGCTGATTTTCTTCAATATCAGTTTTCAGCTTGCTCATTTAGGTCAGTTACATCACATAAATGCCCCACATACCTGCCCAAGGGTCCAGGATGAGCAAACTGCTCTGGTACTGATGCACAGCCTAAGACATGCAGATTTTGTGGATTCTTTGAAAAGTCCGATGTTTAGAAAGTTTTGGTGTTTAACTATATAAGCACTAAAAAAGCAACGAAAAATATTCTGTTTCATGAACATTCTGTTCATATATTGTAGGATCTGACAATTACATTAAGTTATTTTTTGAGTATTTCACAAATATATGCCCCCACCCCTCCCCTCCTGCCATGCTTTTGGATTACAATTGGCTGTTCCTCTCACCTTTGCCATCCCTGCTGCACATCCACAGGACTATTGGTCTTCGGCTAAAATATGATTGTAGCTCTATATCCATTTATATTTCCTGACAGTACCTACTGTAATATCTCCCAAATCAAATAAATGTCACCATTCATCACAAAAGCAAGTCTCGTCTGATTCGAAAGATACAGGAAAATCCAATTTGCCTTAGCCTGACATACATCTATCAAGATTGCTTTCTCTAATTGAACTTTAAGGTTAATGTTTTTTTATTCTGCCCTGCTGTACTTTATTCTTCTCTAAAATATATAATTATCACATGTCATTTAAGGCCAAGGTCGGTGTAATAACGACTGAAGAGAAAAATTCAGATTTCTTCAGACAAACACAATTTTGGAAAAATCTTTGTTAATTCTTTGCAGAGGTCTGACTCTGACTCAAGTCCAAGTCATGTGACTCGAGTCCACACCTCTGATTCTTTGAATTTAAGGCATAACAATCAGTCTATATGAAAATGACAACAAAAAAAAAAAGACAATTGGAAACAAGGGATAAAACTAAAAGAAAGGTATGTTTTCACCTCTGCACTGATCTCGTCAGTGGTATTTCACCCATCAGAGTTCACTCCTCCAGAGAGAAATTTAAAAAAAAACAAAACAATGTTTTTAGGGGTGTACAGTAACTTTTGGCAGAAAGAATATTTATGGTAAGTTTTTTTTTTCTGATGTTGAGGTCATGTGTTCAACCTGATAATGCAAAAAAGACACAAATGGAATATATATCTTCCATTTTATTTGCTTGATATTATTCTGCCAGAAACTGCCAGAAAGGGCCAAGTATGCAGCAGGTGTAGTACAGCTACAAGTCACATTGGAAAGCAATGTAGGAGAATAACCACATACTGGTACAGGTGGCGCTAGAAAATATCCTACAGTGTGCCATAGAAATTATCTAAAGTTTTCTGCCTTTTTTTAAATCTCAGCCACAGTTTGTTAATTCATTATTTTATTATTTGACTATTTTTAAATACATTAAGAAGTTTGAAACAGATAATTTCCCACAATTATACACCACCGAGACTGTATTCCCTATTTCTAGATATTTTGCATGTCTGACTACTCTCTTGCCTGTCTCACGTGTCTTCAGTGATTCTGATTATTGCCACCTCGTTGGTCATTTGAGTTGCCAGAGGAATTGAGGAGTGATGCACACCTCTCCAGCGCATGGATGCATCTCTAATTAAATACCATTACAATGGGGACAGTCACTAAAAGATACTTCTGGTGTTTTTACCGTGTCGTTATGAAATGGCTACTGTATATATTGTGTGTATTTTTAAATGCAGATGGCATATGAAAGCTTGGAGGCTGTATGCATTAATGCTGTGTATATTTGTGTTGCTAAACAGTATTAAAGTTGTACCGACCTTTGCATGTATTAATTATATCCTCTGCATGATTTGACATACAATCAATTTGGATCAGTGACGCAGGGACACCGGGAAGACTGAGCCCAAAACAAGTGAACAGGCCAGTATCACAAACTCAAAAGTGAACGTAGGCCTGAAACCAAAAACATTTTTAGATGACTTAGGTTAATGCAGCCCTGTAGTCAGTTGAGGTAACTCCATGGTCCAGTGGTTTTACACAAATTCTACAGTATTCATCCTTGTGAGGAGTTCATTTTGGGCTCTTCACCTACTGTGTACAAATCAATGAAGCAGAAGGAACAGCATAAAATAGCACTTCTAAAAATAAAGTGATGCTCTGGATTCAGGCAGACTATGTTATGTCTAAATCCCCTGGAATTAAAAAAAAAGTTATTTTATAATGTAATTAAAATTAAGCAGCAGAACCATCTCTATGATGCCTTCACCTCTAATATACTTTTTCTGGTGTCAGAGTCAGATTACTGTTTAAAATACTTACAGTAGCCACAAAGCCCAGCAGACAATATGGCTTTCTGATTTTCCTAAGCATTATAACGGCTAAAATAACTATTTCCCTGCTACAGGGTTGATGGTGCAATCAGTGTACTGCAGTTCCTTGTGTTGTCACTGGCTCAGACAGAGGACCCAATGGTGCAGAAAGGTTCTGGGCTGATGAACAAGCACACAGCCCTCTGATTACAGCAGCTCTCTCTCTATTCAAGCCTTTGTGTCACTCTGAGACACAATTAGTCTTGACGAGCAAAGAGCCCTCTTGTGTCTGCCTTTTACCTGCTCCCATTCCTGTCCTTTAATTCAATTTACAAGTAGCAAATATGATTGCTATGTGGATTCTAGACAAAACTGATCATACCGCTCCTTTGTTGTCTTCTTGTAGCTGAGTCACAGATGAGCGACTATCCTCCCCTTACATGTAATAAAGATACACATGAGATACATTGTTATTGTCAGACTATCACAACACAGCAGCTCATGGATGAAGGTTTGTCGAGTGAATATTTCATGTGCTCTTTTGCCTGCTCATTTCACAGGATGGTGAGTTAATATCTATAGTAATAATAGTAATAAGCAGTAATAATAAATGACGCAGTTGTACACACACACACACACACACACAAATATGGTACTCAGTGTCGGCGTGTGGGGATGATAATATCGCCCTCATACAACACATATGCAAGGGTTAGCCAGAACCTTAGGTCAGGGGGGAGATATTATCATCCCCACCCGAAGAACAACTGATGTGTTGAAGACGTTGAGTATAAGAGCAGCTGACCTGAGAGCATTATACACAATCCCTTCTGTGAACATCACCGCAAACAACCAGCTGATCTACACAACAGTAGCGATGATTTTTGAGTTGCTTGGCTACAGGATGACCTCTACCTAAAGGCCAAGATCAAGGCAGCTTGGAGGGAAGTTAGTCAAATATCCATAGTCCATAACAGCAAAGCTCAGTGGCTAGTGGATCTGAGAGCAGACAACAGCAGCCTCCCTGAATAGGATCCGGTAACCATCACGGTGGCAGACATCTAAAAAAGGGTCTGAAGCAAAAAGGAGTTGGACAGCACTGATATGAATCTTTCATTCATGTTTACTTGCTAAAGAAGCTAACTGGACTCTATGAGCATCTAGCAAAAAATAAACCATCTGTTTCTACTACAATCTACAGCAACAACATAGGAACATCATTTGGACTGGAGAAGTTTAGTCAGGTGAGAACAAGGGGAGCCACAACTGCCAAGTAATTACAGAGAGTATGGTAAGTCCTGAGGAGTCAGCTAAATAGGAAGAAAAAGGTCCAGGCAATCAACACCGATCATCAGATAACCTGCTAGAGTAATAACCCTGCCAAAGGAGGAGATAGACGCCACTAACATGAAGACAAGGAAGATCCTTACCAGGCATTGAGGTATCATTCCAAATCGAGCACCCTGACACTGTACACTAAGTGGAAGGATGGTGGCTGAGGACTAGTAACTGTCAGAACCACTATTTAGAATGAAACAACAAATACTCATGAGTGCATCAGGAAGATGGCCACAACTGATCATATGCTTAGTGAATAGCTCAGGCGGCAGAAACCCGAGAAAGAAGAGGAGGAACAATCATGATATAGGACAAATCCCTGCACAGAATGTACCACCAGCAGATAGAAGAAGTGACTGATATTGAGATGTTGGACTTAAAGACAGCACAGAGGCACTAATCATGGCAGCAGAGGAACAATCTCTAAGCACACGATTGATGGAGGCTGGCGTGGGGTGTACTACACCAGGCAACACCCCAGGTGCAGGCTGTGGAAAGACTGGCGTAGTATACAGGAACATCTGTGCCGAGTATGCCCCAGAAGTTCCAAGGTCAAAATGGAATACATCCCCCAGGGTGGTTTAGAATAAACAAGCTAAGATCCTGTGGGACTTCCAGATACAGATGGGTAATCTAGTGATGGCTGACCAACCAGATATGGTGGTGGACAAGCAGGTGATGATCCCTATTGATATACTTATACCAAGTGAACACATCAGGAGAAGGAACACTAGAAGCTTGAGAAATACTAAATGCTGAGAGAGAAGCTGGAGAAGCTAGACAGGTGTGGAGAGTGAAGACAATAGTGATTCCAGACGTAATCATAGCAGTGACCCACATACTGGACGAGTGGCTTTAGCAGATCCCAGAAACGACATCTGAGATCTCTGTCCAGAAGAGGCCCAACCTAAATGTCAAAGTCAACCTCGGTGAAATGATGTGGCAAGATCTGTGCATAAACAGCCTGCAAACCTGTGAGAGACTCATGCGGTAGGTTTCACTTAGAAGACCTGTAAAAAAATGTCTTTTTTACATTTACATTTACATTCCCATACTTGCAGGGCAAATATACTTAACATCAATACTAACTTTAACATGAGAAGACAACTTGTACTGGTTTATGTGCATAGGGTCTTTGGACCATGAAACTCTTTAGCCCTGGAATAAGAGGAATTGTGGTTTTGAAAATGAAAGAAAACTGAACAAATTATAATCATTATTATCTGTTGTTGTTGTTAGATAATTAATAGATAGGAAAAGATAAAGTTTGGATGTACTCACAATATTAACATTCACAGTTACACGGA